>VXBP01009802.1:0-50545 GCA_013400115.1 Rhinopomastus cyanomelas | reverse complement strand
TCTTTGGAGGTCCCTTCCAACCCTTGATGGTCTGGGATGCTGTGACCTTGTGCCACACTACTCATGAAAGAAACAGCCAGTCTGTTGGAGGAGACTTGGTGGGATCAGCCTGCAGGTGACACCCTGTGATCCTGCTCTGCCAGGGGGGTGGGACTGGGTGATTGTTCAGGGCCCTTCCAACCCCTGATGTCCTGGGATGCTGTGCTCCCATCCCAGGTGTATAAACATCTCTGTAGGTCGTCAGCACAGACTGTGCTGTCACTGGGCGTCGAGTTAGAAGTCTTCAGTCAAAGAGCACCTCTATATGAGTTCCTGGCTGTGGCTAGGAGAACACGGGTGGGGCTCGAAGGTTTCTGCTGGTTCCAGTGATGCCTACTTTGGTCAGGTTCCAAGTCTTCCTCTTTCCTGCGCATCCTAGGATGAACAAAAATGTTGCTGACCGCTGTTTCATGAGTCTGACTGACAAGAGTTTAGCTTGACACTGCTGATGGGCAAAAAGGAAAGGACTAGCAGCATGGCTTTAGGACCACGACAATCGTCAGGAGATGGAGCATCTCTCCTGTGAGGACAGGCTGAGAGAGCTGGAGCTGTTCAGCCTGGAGAGAAGGCTCTGGGGGGACCTTCTGTTGACCTTCCAGTACCTGAAGGCAGGGGAAGGTCTTCTCAAGAGGGTTTGTAGGGACAGGACCAGGAGCAGTGGGTTCAAGCTGGGAAAGGAGAGATTGAGGCTGCATCTTAGAAACAAGTTCTTCAGTGTGAGGGCGGTTGATGGCTGGAAGAGGCTGCCTGGGGAGGTGGTGGGGCCCCATCCCTGGAGTCATTTCAGGTCAGGCTTGACGAGGCTCTGAGCAGCCTGCCCTGGGTGGAGCTGTCCCTGTGTGGGGAGGTTGGACTCGATGAGCTCTGGAGGTCCCTGTGCGGGGAGGTTGGACCAGATGACCTCTAGAGATCCTTTCCAGCCTGGAACGTTCTGTGTTTTAGTGCACAGAGTGGGAAAGGAGCAGAAACAGAGCCTGGGAGAGACGGGAAGTGATCTTGGCAGAGAAAGCCGTGAGGCACAGGAGCTCAGAACAGGAGCGAGAGCCGGGGGGAGGCAGATGTGCCTGGGAACAGTGAGGGGGAGAACAACTTCTGCAGTAGGGTGCAGCCTTGGGCTCCTCAAAGCAGAGCAAAACAATCAAGAAGAAGACTTTGGGGAGCAACGAAGGAGAGAGAAGCTGGGAGGTGGGCCTGACAGGGGAGGCCAGGGGAGGGCAGAGACACGAGGTTTTGGAGGGGGACAGACAGGGCTCTGCTGCGGTGGAGTCTCGGAGCAGTCTGCATTGACAAGTCTTTCCCCCTCCTGCTCTTCAGAGATTTCAAGGACAGGAAGCGTCTGCAGGAGACCCCCCAGGACCTAGTCCTGGCGGGCGGCGAGCGCAGCCCCATCGGACAGTGGAGCACCGAGGGCTGACGCGTGGCCGGGCTCAGTCGCAGCGGGGCCAGGTGGCCAGCGGTGTTGCTCCAGGTGGGCGCTCCACACGGAGCACACGGAGGACGGGGAGCGGAGCAGGCTTGGCCACCGCGAGCGCAGCCTCGTCAGTCTTTGGGAGTAAAGGGGTTGGGAAAACAAGGGCTCTGCTGGCAAAACAGTCCTTCCAGCACAGTTCTGTGGGTTCTGCCCAGTGATTTGTAGTAAATCAGACCAGTCACGTCAGGGAAAGGGTCTTCTCGCCTTGTCTGTAGCAAAGGGGGACCTTCTGCCTCTCTGGGACACCTGGAAGGGAGGTGGGAGTCAGGTGGGGCCAGGCTCTTCTCCCAGGCAACCATGGCCAGGATGAGAGGGCAGGGGCTGGAGCTGCCAGGGGAGGGGCAGGTTGGATGGTAGGAAGCCCTTCTTGATGGAAAGGGGGATCGGAGCCTGGACTGGACTGCCCAGGGCAGTGGGGGAGTCCCCATCCCTGGAGGTGTTGAAGGGCAGCCTGGCTGTGGCCCTGAGGATGGAGCCAGGCTCTGCTCAGGGGCACCCAGTGACAGGTCAAGGGGCAGTGGGTGTGAGCTGGAGCAGAGGAGGTTCCACATCAGTGTGAGAAGGACCTTGTTCATGGTGTGGGTGCCAGAGCCCTGGCAGGGGCTGCCCAGGGGGTTGTGGAGTGTCCTCTGGTTCTGTGCATCGTGAATTGCCTAGTTGTTACAGGAAGGTACATGGCCACCGGGTCAGAAGGACATTGAGGGGCTGGAGTGGGGCCAGAGAAGGGCAACGAGGCTGGAGAGCAGGACCTGTGGAGAGTGGCTGAGGGAGCTGGGGTTACTGAATTTAGAGAAGAGGAGGCTGAGAGGGGACCTTCTTGCTCTCCACAGCTCCCTCAAAGGGGGTTGTAGCCAGGCTGGTGCTGGTCTCCCCTCCCAAATTACTAATGATAGGACAAGGGAAATGGCCTCAAGATGTGTCATAGGAGGTTTAGATTGGATCTTAGGAAGAAGTTCTTTGCTGAGAGTGGTTGGGCACTGGACCAGGCTGCCCAGGGAGGTGGTGGAGTCCCCATCCCTGGGGGAGTTTACAAACCGAGTAGCTGGAGCCCTTGAGGCCATGGTCTGGGGGTTAGGGAGGTGTTGGGGTGAGGGCTGGACGTGCTGATGCTGGAGGTCCTTTCCAGCCAGGATGATTCCATGGTACCCTGGGACACAGAGAGTGTCTTCATTGTTGTCGGAGGGGTTGAAATTCACACATGCAGCTGGATAACAGGGTTCAGTGGGCAGGGCAGTGCTGGCTTGATGGTTGGACATCTTTTTCCATCCTTCAGAATCACTCTGGTTGGACAAGAGCCCTGGGATCATCGAGTCCAACCATCCACCCTACCTTAATGATTCTGTGATTCTCTGTCCTTCTAGGTCTAGACATTTAAATAACATTTTCAGACTGCATCACAGAATCTTTCAGGTTGGAAAAGACTCTGGGGTCGTCAGGTCCAACCATCAACCCTACTCTACAAGTTCACCCCTAAACCAGATCCCCAGCTCCATCGTCTTGCTGTTACTGGAGTTTTGAGGGCTCGTCCCCCACTGGGAGCTGAGGTTCTCCCAGCCCTGTGATGGTTCTTGGCGTGCGGGCAGCCTGGAGGAGCGCTCCTCTTCAGGAGAGAGGCTGAGCCGTGGCTCGCCGGCGTTGCAGAGTCGCGGAAGGCGAAGATGGAAAATCTTGGTGAGCTCATCGATGGTCGTTGGTGGCCCTGCCAACGCAAGCACTTACCTTGGAACGGCGACTCCCTGCCCGAAGCCACAGGGAGAAGGACCTCAGAGCCAGCACTAGACGCTCCAGGATCCGCTGGCTCCTTGTCCTCTCCTCAGACGGCAGGAGCGGGCAGAGATGGCCCAGACCCCGGCAGCAAGCGGCGGGCTCGGCTTGCTGAACAGCCTGGGGTGGCTTTGATTAGCCCGTGGGCTCCCGTCACGCCGGGAGGGGGTTTGCCAAGTTCCCTTTCACTAGGGCAGCACCGTGAAGATCCTGAACGCTCCTCGAGCAGCTCCCCAGGAACGTCTGGATCGTGTCTTCATGAGGAACAGGTCAGGCTCAGTCCGGCGAGCTCCGGTGCCTCCAGTGTGTCCCTAGGGATCCTGCTGTGCTGGGGGACTGCCCTGGGTGANTGGGTCCTTCAGGAGCTGAGGGGCCCAGAGCTGGACTCAGGGCTGTTTGTGACTGTCGGTTGTGCTCTGTGCCACCTGTTTTTGCAAGAGTGGGTCCTGCCCAGGCTGTTGTTGATGTCTGTGTGGGGTCTGACTGGGACTGCCAGCACTGCCCAGCATTAAAGTTTTCAGAGGTGTCTCATACAACCGAGTAACCAGGAGCTGAACTAGGACTCTGTAAGGAAACNGAGGTCCCTTCCAGTCCCTAATGCTCTGTGATGCTGATGCAGCGCTGCAGGGGACCCTCTGAGGAGCGCGGGGATCTCAGCGATTGCTCCTGATCTGTTCCTCATGAGAGCCAGAGGCAGAGCTTGTTTCTGAGGTCTGGCTCCACTTGGCCGTGAGCAGCTGCAGGGATCACAGACCATTAGGAGTTGGGAGGGACCTCCAAAGATCACCCAGTCCAGTCCCCCTGCAGGATCCCCTGCGNTGCAGGGATGGGGACTCCCCCACTGCCCTGGGCAGTCCAGTCCAGCCTCTGATCACCCTTTCCATGAGGAAGAGCTTCCTGACATCCAGCCTAACCCCCCTGGCAGCTCCAGGCCCTGCCCTCTTGCCCTGGTGCTGGTTGTCTGGGAGAAGAGCCTGACCCCCACCTGACTACAACCTCCCTTCAGGGAGCTGGAGAGAGGGAGAAGGTCCCTGGTCAGGATCATGTTCTTGAATAATTGACTCTGAGAGCTCAGTGATTGATTTCTGTGAAACCAAGAAAGGAAATATTGACATGAGCTCCGTGAGGAGGGTTGACCCCTCATGTCTTGGAGCAGGCACATGGTGTCTGTCAACAGGTGCTCTCTGTGTTGACCATCTGCTCCCTTCTCTTGAACCAAAGTCCAGGCTCTTCTGGATTGTTCTTGCAAAAGTTTTCCTCCACTTAACATCTTCCCTCTTACAAGTGAAGCTCATCAAGGGCCTGATGGTGTCTGCTCTCGAGCACCAAGGGTTTCACCTCTTCACTGCTCTTCTGGCCCTTTCTCAGCCGTCAGGTGGCTTCTCAGGCACCAAGGGGTGATGCTCGGCGACGAGGTCTCCGCCGCGCTGGATCAGGGACCTGCGGGCGAGTGGCTCCTCGCTGGAGCCGCGCGGCGTTAGCTCCCGGCACGGAGCCGGCGTTGCACTTCGCAATCACTCGGCAATCACCTAAGTAGGTGCTTCTGCCAAAGGAGCCGACCTCACCTGTCCCCAGGCAACCTCCTCCTTGACTTGAGAGGATGATCCAGTGAGAGGCTGCTCACGATTTGGCTCGGCTCCTCTGCGAGAATGTAGCCGTGCGGCTGCTAGGGCAGCGGGAGCAGGAGGACTGCTTGTTTGTAGACAGACTGCAGGATGGATCAGAAAGGGACCTGCTGGGGTGGCCAGTAGGATGGCCAGGAGCCAGCAATGGACCCTGGTGGCCAAGAGGGCAAATGGCATCCTGGGGTGGATCAGAATGGGGGTGGTCAGCAGACCAAGAGAGGTTCTCCTCCCCCTCTGCTCTGCCCTGCTGAGACCACACCTGGAATCTTGTCTCTGGGCCCCTCAGTGCCACAAGGACACGGAGCTGCTGGAGAGAGCCCAGAGCAGAGCCGCAGGGGTGATGGAGGGAGGGGAGCATCTCCCTGCTGAGGAGAGGCTGAGGGAGCTGGGGCTCTGGAGCTGGGAAAGAAGGAGCCTGAGGGGTGACCCCGTGGATGTTGATCAATATGGGAAGGGTGGGTGTCAGGAGGATGGAGCCAGGCTCTGCTCAGGGGCACCCAGTGACAAGACAAGGGGCAGCTGGTATGAGCTGGGACAGAGGAGGTTCCACATCAGTGTGAAAAGGACCTTGTTCCCAGTGAGGGTGGCAGAGCCCTGGCAGGGGGTGCCCAGGGGGTTGTGGAGTCTCTCTTTCTGGAGACATTTCAAACCCACCTGGCCATGTTCCTGTGTGACTGGATCTAGGGGATCCTGCTGTGGCAGGGGGTGGGGACTGGATGATCTTTCCGGGTCCCTTCCAACCCCTGGTGCACTGTGAGTCTGTGAACATTGTTGTGTTCAGAAGGGAGGTGTCAGGCTGAATGCAGTGACTTTAAGCTCTGGCCAGTGAGTCACAGAACCCCAGAACATTAGCGATTGGAAGGGACCTCCAGAGATCACCCTGTCCAACAGCACTGCCTGCCACAGCACCTAAACAAACTGGGGTCAGCTGAGGACAGAGCTGCAGCCCTAGCTCTGAATTTTCTAGCCTTTGTGGGCTTAAGTCATCCCCTTCATGTTATTTGAAAACATTCTGTGTGGTTTCACATATACTATAACTTGTGCCTCTGTGCCAGCTGCATTTGTCCTGGCAGCATCCCTGTTACCACTGGAAACTGGAAGCAGGGAGCAGTGCGAGCCTGGGCTCCAGCACTTCAGGCAGAGAGTCACGACACTGCGCTGCCTGTGCTGCCCCGCGGCACTGCGGAGCTCCCCACTTCCAGAGCTCCCCGCTTCAGGGCTCCCCTCTTCAGAGCTCCCTGCTTCAGAGCTCCCCGCTTCCAGAGCTCCCCTCTTCAGAGCTCCCCGCTTCAGGGCTCCCCTCTTCAGAGCTCCCTGCTTCAGAGCTCCCCGCTTCCAGAGCTCCCCACTTCAGACCTTGCTGCTGTCGGTGCCGCCGCCACCTGGCGTCCTGACGGTCCTGCTGAAGAGTGGAGGTGAACAAGGGAACCTGGGGAGACCACGGCTGGGATCNCCCAGGGGGTTGTGGAGTCTCCTTCTCTGGACCCACTTCAAACCCTCCTGGGCTGTTTCTGTGTGACTGGATCTAGGGGATCCTGCTGTGGCAGGGGATGGGACTGGGTGATCTTTCGAGGTCCCTCCCAATCCCCAGTGTCCTGGGACTGGAACTGCTGAATGACTAAAGTAACTGAGAGGACAATCTCCCAGTGAGGACCGTGTGCTGGAGCACGACGTGGCCCGCAGCTCCTGGAGCAGGTCACGCCGACCGAGGTAGCCTGAGCCCGCGCCCTGGAGCCCTTGGGCACCCGCACAGCATCGCGGTGCTGCTCTGAAGCTGTCAGATCACTCCATGAGGTTTCCAGGAACCGTCTTCCTGCGTAAAAAAGGTGGCAAAGGAACATTTTCTACTGGTGCTGAGGTTACTGGGGAAAGGGGAAGGTTCACGGACCCCGGGAGGCTGGCAGGGTGATTGACCTCGGTTGCCAAAGGTGACTCATTGTCTGTTTTCTCTGAGAAGTAACCCTTGTTGAGTTGATTAGATGAGATCGAGGTGCTCAGAGGTCTGAGAGATCACAGAACCAGCCTGGCTGGAAGGGACCCAGGGCAGCATCGTGGCTACTCCTGCATTTCATCCGGTGAGCCTTGGGGAGTGGCCACAACAGAGCTCAGACGGATTTTGCTCTGTTTAAGGGTTCTCATGGATAGAAATTCCATGGCATCACTCTGGCTGGACAGGACCTCCAGGATCAGCAAGTCCAGCCCTCAGCCCAGCAGCTCCCTAACCCCCAGACCAGGGCCTCAAGGGCTCCAGATAGTCGGTTATTAAACCCCTCCAGGGATGGGGACCCCACCACCTCCCTGGGCAGCCTGGTCCAGTGCCCAGCCACTCTCTCAGCAAAGAACTTCTTCCAAAGATCCAGTCTAGACCTCCCCTGACACAACTGGAGGCCATTTCCCCTTGTTCTATCGTTAGTGATTTGGGAGAAGAGACCAGCAGCAGCAGCCTGGCTACAACCTCCTTTGAGTGAGCTGTGGAGGGCAAGGAGGTCTCCTCTCAGCCCCCTCTTCTCCAGACTCACTAAACCCAGCTCCCGCAGCTGCTCTCCACAGGCCCTGTTCTCTAGCCTCTCCCCAGCCTCGTTGCCCTTCTCTGGCCCCTCTCCAGCTCCTGCTCCAAGCAGCCATGTTCTAAGCAGAGGACAACTCGCACGGTGACAGACAGCGGCGCCTGTTCGTCCCAGCGTTGCCCAGCGAGAACATGGAGAGAAGTTCCTCCCTGAAACCAGACTCTCAGGGATAATCTCCTGGTCCCACAGCCTCAGTTTAGTTTGAGGAAGAGGAGGCTGAGGGGAGACCTCATCGCTCTACAGCTCTCTGAAAGGACACTTTCCTGGAGAAAGTAGTCAGGCCCTGGGCTGGGCTGCCCAGGGTGGGGGTCGAGTCCCCACCCCTGGATGAGTTTAAAGGTCACTTAGATGTGGTGCTGGGGGATCTGGTTTAGGGGTGACCTTGCAGAGTAGGGTTGGTGGTTGGACTTGCTGATCCCAGGGGTCTTCTCCAACCTGAATGATTCTGTGGTTCTACCTTGATTTGAATGAGATCTCGTTGGGTTCCTTGGACCTAAACCACTGCAGTCTACCTCCTTTGTTTGCCCTTCCCAGCGAACACGCACAGGGGCTGTGATGTGCCCCAGTCCCCGTGTGGTGCTGGCTGCAGAGGTTAACCCTGTCTTGGACAGAGCGGAACGAGGTCGCGTGGGCAGGACTGGGGGCAGTTCCCACCGAAGGGAAGGCATCACTGCCGGGGGCCGGGCTGGGCGATCTCGGGGTCCCTTCCAGTCTCTGCGTCTGTGACCGCACAGAAAACAAACAAAGCTGCCCCGTGTCTAAAACAAGTTGTCTCGAGCCCAAAGGCAACCAGGCCATCGCTGGGCCCAGTGACAAACCGAGGGAAAGGCTGAGGCTGCTTGCAGGGACTGTGGCCACTTGGTGCTGCAGAGGGCGAGTGGCTGCCTTCCTGACTCCAGGAGCGTTTTGGAGGTGCCTCACGGGCTTCGACATGGATTTTCCACTCAGCCCTTGAAGAATCTCTGCTCCTGGTGCTAAAGTGCAGCAGCAGCAAAAAGTCTGCCCAGCACCTTGGCAAGTTCTTCAGAGATTAACCCCTTCAGAATCCTGAAAGGGTGGTGGTGTCCTGGGCTGTGTCCTTTGAGAAGGAGGGTAACGTGAACGTGTGGAACGCACCAGCCTCCTCGTTCAGGAAGAGGCTGCAGGGCTGTCGTTGCAGCAGCTCACTTCAGCAGCACCTCGTGGTGGTGACCAACGTGTGGAGGGTGGGTGTCAGGAGGATGGAGCCAGGCTCTGCTCAGGGGCACCCAGTGATGGGACGAGGTGCAGCAGGTGGGAGCTGGGACAGAGGAGGTTCCACATCAACTTGTTCCTCTTTATCCAGCCCTTCAGTGAAAGGCTTGTTCTGCCCTGGGCTCGTGCTTTGGGCTAAAGCGACTCCTCACGGAGCTGCTAGCCCCTCCCAGACGAGTGATGGCCCGTTAGCACCCCATGGCTCTGTGCCCTGCTTAGAGTCTTCGCAGCTGGACCTCCTCAGTCCCAGCAAGCACTTCCATTGCACGGCTCGGAGTGCACTCAGCAGCCAAGGTCTTGGCATGCTGCTTCCCCTGCCAAGTCAGAGAGGGACCACTGCCCAGCAGCCCGTGGCCAGGCGTGCAGCTCTGGGCAACAGCCAAACATCGGAGCGGGAGGAACACCTGCAGCTCAATGGAAACTGCAGCGGAAGTGTTCAACCAACAACAAATTCTTCTCCCCTGAGAGGGCCAGTGTGTGCCATCACTTGTCAAGGGATGGAGACAGGTTGTTCTGTGGGGATGACTGAATAGAATCCCAGCATCACACAGGTTGGAAAAGACCCCCGGGATCAGTGAGTCCAACCACCAGCCCCACTCTACAAGGTCACCCCTAAACCAGATCCCCCAACACCACATCTCAGCGGCTTTTAAACTCATCCAGGGATGGGGACTCAGCCCCCACCCTGGGCAGCCCAGTCCAGTCCCTGACCACTCTCTCCAGGAAGAATCTCTTCCTGATGGCCAGTCTGACCCTCCCCTGCTGGAGCCTGAAGCCCTTCCCTCTGCTTCTGTCACTAATGACCTGTGAGAAGAGACCAGCTCCAGCATCTCTGCAGGTGTCCTTCTGGTGCTCAGAAAGGCTCTTTGGAGAAGTCTTCTGCTGGGGCAGGTGGCTGCGCCTCCAGCTCTTTTTGTGCAGCTCCACGTTGGGCCCCAAATTCTGGGGCAGGGGGATGGGACTGGGGGATCTCTCGAGGTCCCTTCCAATCCCTAATGACTGGGTCTAGGGGATCCTACTGGGGCAGAGGGATGGGACTGGAGGATCTTTCGAGGTCCCTTCCAATCCCTAATGTTCTGTGACTCTGTGATTCTCTTGAGCTGGCCATGTGGATGGATGTGTGAGCACAGGGAGAAAGATCTCCATTCAAGAAGGCTAGGGGAGGTCTTCTGACAGGAGGGGTAGTCAGAAGACAAAGGGAAAGGGTTCCAGCCTTGCAGAGGAGAGACTGAGGTTGGCCATGAGGAACCAATTCTTTGCTGGGAGGGTGGGGAGATGCTGGAACAGGCTGCCCAAGGCAGCTGTGGCTGCCCCATCCCTGGCAGTGCTGAAGGGCAGGTTGGCTGGAGCCCTGAGGAACCTGATCAAAGAATCACAGAACACCAGGGGTTGGAAGGGACCTCGAAAGATCATCCAGCCCCCTGCCAGAGCAGGGTCCCCTAGAGCACATTGATCTAGTGAAGGTGTCGCTGCCTGTGCAGGAGGGTTGGGACTCGATGATCTTTAAGGTCCCTCCCAAGCCCGGCCAGTCTATGACCATCACGTCCCCGTTGCCTGAGAGTTCTCTGCGCAGCCTTTTGTGCTTCACTGTCACTGGCAAGTGTGTTTCTGCTCAGGGTTAAAATAACTTCCCATAAAACCCTTTGAGATGCTGCCAAGTGCTAACAGCCTAAAGCCCTGCCAGGACCAGTGTCGCTCGCGCTGCCCAGGGGCTTGTGGGGTCTCCTCCTCTGGAGACATTTCAGACCCTCCTGGCCCTGTTCCTGTGCAACTGGATCTGGGGGATCCTGCTCTGGCAGAGGGATGGGGCACAAGGTCACCCCTAAACCCCTCAGGGGCACCCAGTGATAGGACAAGGGGCAGTGGGTGTGAGCTGGAACAGCAGAGATTGCACATCAGTGTGAGAAGGACCTTCTTCATGATAAGGGTGCCAGAGCCCTGGCAGGGGCTGCCCAGGGGGTTGTGGAGTCTCCTTCTCTGGAGACATTTCAAAGCTCCTGGCCATGTCCCTGTGTGACTGGATCTAGGGTATTCTGCTGTGGCAGAATGGGGATGGGACTGGACTGGATGGTCTTTCAAGGTCCCTTCCAACCCCTAATGTGCTAGGAGTCTGCGTAACCTGTTACCTTAGACCCTAGGGCAGCAAGCAGGGGTTGCTCTGTGTGGGTTGGCTGTGGAGTCTTGTCCTCTGGAGACGTTTCAAACTGGCCTGGGCAGCCGGGGCTGATCTAACACCCCTGTCTGCCTGTTGGGGTGTCCACCCCATCAGTCCCATCCATTCCTGAGACTCCCTGGGCAATCGTTGTCCTGCACCGTGGCTTCTGTGACCTGACCCTACGCCGAGCTGTCAGTCCTGGCTTGTGGCTGCAGCTGAAAGCCAGATACAGGCAGGAACGGTGAAGGACCCCCACCTGCTGGGGCAAGGGATTGGACTCGAGGATCTTCTGTGGTCCCTTCTAGTCCCTGGATCTGGGGGATCTGGGGATCCTGCTCTGGGTGGAGTGGGGGATTGGACTTTTGAGGTGTCTTCCCACCCCTGACGTTCTGGGACTCTGTGATTAATAGCCTGAATGTTCTCCTACAGAGAGAGACATAAATAGGTTTGTTGTGATCAGATGGGAGGCAGTGAGCAGAAGGTCTGCTCAGCACCAGTGGGGAAGAAGCTTCCCTGAATCACAGAGCTTCAGGGGTTCTACAGGACCTCGAAAGACCATCCAGTTCCATCCCCCTGCCACAGCAGGATCCCCCAGATCCAGTCATCAGGGGTTGGAAGGGTCCTCCAAAGATCACCCAGTCCCATCCCCTGCCAAAGCAGGGTCCCCTAGATCCAGTTGCACAGGAACAGTCCAGGAGGGTTTGAAACGTCTCCAGAGAAGGAGACTCCACAACCCCCTGGGCAGCCTCTGTCACTCCTCCCCTCCTTTCTCTGACACTCTTTTTATTCCCTGACCACCTGCGGACTAGTGGCCCCAGGCCAGGTGCTGATGGGTCAGGGACTCCTCACCTGATGTGATGAACAGGAGGGCAAAGAACCACGAGAGATGTGAGGAACCAGCTCTGTCCCCAGCTCCTGGTGCCAGCCAGAGCCGAGGGCTCCAGGTCTGCTCCAGGTCCTCTGGAGTCCATGCAAATATTTGTGTTGATTTCAGGGCCTTTGGCTCCGCGCCCCTGGGCACAGGAAAACAGAGAGACAGAGTCGTGTTTTCCTTTCATGGAGAGAAGGGGAGCACGGGCACCCCTTTCCCAGCCCTGCTCCTGGAACAGCAGACACACAGGTCTGCTGCTGTGACCCGGATCCGCTGCCAGAGGTCTGGCCAGTGCTGGTCGTGTGCGGACCCCTCCTTCCTTCTTGCCACAAGACAAAGGAGGGTTTCATCATGTGGGGGACTTGGCCTAGGGAGACCCTGCTGGGGCAGGGGGATTGGGACTGGCTGATCTTTTGAGATCCCTTCCAGTCCCTAATGATTCTATGATCCTATGACTGGATGATCTTCCGAGGTCCCTTCCAATCCCTCATGTTCTGTGATCCTGTGCTCCTGTCTTCTACCTCTTTTGAGTGTTAAATAGCTGATCTAAGGCCAGGAATGTTCTACATGGGGAAGGGCCTGGAAGATCAGTCTGATGAGGAGAGATGGAGGGAGCTGGGGCTGTTTAGGTTGAGGAAGAGGAGGCTGAGGGGGAGACCTCATCACTCCCTACAACTATCTGCAAGGACCCTGCAGAGATGCTGGTGCTGGGCTCTGCTCACAGGTCATTAGTGACAGAAGCAGAGGGAAGGGCTTTCAGCTCCACCAGGGGAGGGTCAGACTGGCCATCAGGAAGAAGTTCTTGCTGGACAGAGTGGTCAGGTCCTGGGCTGGGCTGCCCAGGGTGGGGGTTGAGTCCCCATCCCTGGAAGTGTTTAAAAATTACTTAGATGTAGTTTTGGGGGCTCTGGTTTAGGGGTGACCTTGTAGAGCAGAGTTGCTGGTTGGACCTGATGGTCCCGGGGTCTTTTCCACCTCGCACCGTGTGCAGGCAGACACAGAGCCGGGGATGTCAGCAATGAAGTGTCTCGCAGGCGGCCAGCAAGGGCTGTGGTTATTATGGGAAACACCCTGAACACGGACTCGCTGTGATGATGAAACCGAGCCCTGGAAGGAGGGTGATGCCAGCAACCTCCCGTGTTCGGTGACCTCTGAAAGATCAGCTGCAGTCCTGTGGGAAAGCACAAGATTAATGAGGGCCAGTCTGGCTCCAGGGGAACGGGGAGGCTTCGCTAAATGTCACAGAGCCCTGCTCTCTCTCCGGGGCGCCGGGGAACGGGCTGAGCTGGGCTGTGCACAGATGCAGCAGCCCTGACAGCAAACACATGGCCAGGTTGTCGTGGTCGGGTCCTGGCCCTGGGCAGCATCACGGGTCACTCCTGACTGGGGTCTGGGAAAGGGGGGGCTTCAAGCTGTGGCTGCCTCTCGCCTCCCTGTTCAGGGAGCTGCCTGAATGTGTTTGCAAAGGATATCACAGCCCAGCAGCACCAGAGCAGCCTCCTGCCTTGCTGTGGCTGCTGCTGTGGTCCCGGCCGCTGGCTGCCCTCGGTACCCACCGGTGTCTCTGGGGTGTCCCCTGCACCACAAACCATGGGTTCTCCACGTTGGCTTAAAGCTTTCTGTGGGGACTTGCAGACCCCCTGTGCTCTTGTGTCTTATTCAGCTCTTGCTCTCTGGAGTGTCTCTGCTCCAAAGCCAAGATGCAGAAGGCTGGTGGGATGCACCAGCTACCTCAGTTATTGTGTCTGCCCCTAATCTCCTTGTTGCATCAAGGAAGGCAGCTGTGAGTGACTTGCTAGTTAGCACATCCTTAAGGGGCACCAGGTTGCTGTTACCCACAGCTGGCTGCTCTGCAGGCTCTGAGTGAGGAACTGGGGCTGCCCACCTCAGGCTCTGCTGGGGAGATGGAGCTCCTGGAGTTATCTCTCACAGGACATTAGGGATGGGAAGGGATGATCACCCAGGTCACCTGCCACAGCAGGACCACCTAGACCAAGGTTGAAGAAGATCTCTCCTGAGAGTGGCTGGGCACTGGACCAGGCTGCCCAGGGAGGTGGTGGAGTCCCCATCCCTGGAGGGGTTCAAAAACCAAGTAGCTCAAGCACTTGAGGCCACGGTCTAGGGGTTAAGGAGCTGTTGGGATGAGGGTTGTTCTTGATGATTGTGGAGATGGTTTCCAGCCAGGATGATTAGATGATTCTACAATTAGAGCTTCCTTCAGCCTTGAAAAACCCCACCCTCTGTAGGATCACCTGCCCTGCTGCTTCACTGGTCGAATAGGTCAGTCTGTGAAGCAGCAGGACCTGCTGAGCAGGGTTCATGGCTGCTTCCTTGGGATATGCAGGAACCAGGAGAAGATGGCTTTTCCAGGTGGAAGTTTCAAGAGCTGGGATGAGAAGCTTCCTGGAGAGCAGAGAGAGAAGAGGTGAGTACCTGTCTGTTTCAAAGGGTCACGAGTGTGGGGAGCAGCTCTAGGGTGCAGTGGGCACAACCAGTCTGTGCTGTGGGACACCTGCACTCTCCAAACTGGTGGTTGATGCACCAACAGGACCTGGAGATTCAACTTCAAAGTAGTGCCAGTGGAGCTGTGCAGATGATGAAGGGAGTGGAACAGAAGGACACGGAGCTGCTGGAGAGAGCCCAGCACAGAGCCACAGGGGTGATGGAGGGAGGGGAGCATCTCCCTGCTGAGGAAAGGCTGAGGGAGCTGGGGCTCTTTAGCTTGGAAAAAGGAGCCTGAGGGGGGACCCCATGGATGTTGATCAATATGTGAAGGGTGGGTGTCAGGAGGATGGAGCCGGGCTCGGCTCAGGGGCACCCAGTGACAGCACAAGGGGCAGCGGGTTTGAGCTGGGACAGAGGAGGTTCCACATGAGTGTGAGAAGGACCTTGTTCCCAGTGAGGGTGCCAGAGCCCTGGCAGGGGCTGCCCAGGGGGGTTTTGGAGTCTCCTTCTCTGGAGAAGTTTCAAACCATTCAGGGCCATGTTCCTGTGTGACTTAGTCCTGCTGTGGCAGGGGGACTGGACTGGGTGATGGTCCCTTCCAGTCCCTAATGTTCTGTCCCTAATGGATAGCCCATTTAGCCTCAAATTGTCTGTGAAACCAACAACCCTTTCAGTTTCAAATCCTGGCTTGCAGAGGGCACGAGCAGAATGTCCCTGATTAGGAGAGGAAATGTGAAGTAGCCCATGAGGGCTCTCGTCAGGGAAACCCTTGCCTAAGCATGGACTGTGCTGCAAAGGTGTTGGAAGCTCAATGGAGCACGCTGAGCTTGAGAGAGGGTAGCGTCCAGAGGTCCCTGTGCTGGCTGCTGGAGAGGTTCAGAACTTTAGGGACTGGATGGGACCTTGAAAAATCATCCAGTCCGATCCCTCTGCCGCAGCATTTGGGGCTGCAAAGTGCTTCGGATGCACCCACCTGTCTCAGCAACAGATCCTCCAGCCCAATCCCCCTGCCACAGCAGGATCCCCGAGATCCAGTTGCATGGGAACATGTCCAGGTGGGTTTGAACCATCTCCAGAGATGGAGGCTCCACAGCCCCCTGGGCAGCCCCTGCCAGGGCTCCATGACCGCTTCTGCTCCTTCTGCCTCATGCTGTGCACTCACCTGGCTCCAAGGCTCTGAGTGCATGATCAGGGTTTAAGCAAGGGCATGTTCCTAAGAGACAGGCAACCAGAAAACACGTGATGAGTTGGAACAATCAGGAGGTCTTGCTTGGTTTTGCCCAGATGCCACTAATAATTTGTATGGGTGATGTGGGGTTTCCTCTGTGAAAACCTTGCCCAGGGGGTTGTGGAGGCTCCTTCACTGGAGATGTTTGAGACCTGCCTGGCTGTGTTCCTGTGTGACTTGGTCTGGGGGATCCTGCTGTGGCAGGGGGATGGGACTGGATGATCTTTCGAGGTCCCTTCCAATCCCCGATGGTCTGTGATTCCACAGTACCTCTGCATGGTAGATGGTTGTTGAGCAGCTACTGATGAATCCAGGGTTTAACCCTCCTTCACCACCACGTACAGGGCTCCAGATGAATTAATAACTGTTCAGCAGGTCCTCCTCACATTGATGCGGAACCTCCTCTGCTCCAGCTCACACCCGCTGCCCCTTGTCCTGTCACTGGGTGCCCCTGAGCAGAGCCTGGCTCCATCCTCCTCACACCCACCCTTCCCACATCGATCCCCACCCATGGGGTCACCCCTCGGGCTCCTTCTCTCCCAGCTAACAAGGCTGCGGTCCTTCCGAGCCACTCGTTCCCGCTGGACCTCCACCAGTCTGCCCAGAGAGCCCCGCGAACGGCGGAGGCTCTGGCGCGCAGCGTGAGAAGGACGCTCAGCGAGCGGCGTGGGACTCGAGCCAACGCTGACTCGAGCAAACCGAGCGGTGCCAGCAGCTGCTCCCGAGCGCCCGGGACCCTTTTCCCTGTTAAGCTGTCAGCAGGGGTGTTGGCAGCGCAGTGACCCGGGTCAGCGAGCTCCGTCCCAGCCAGCTCCCAAGGAGGGCTCTGCAGTCAGCCTGCGCTAGGGCAGCTCCCAGTGGGCAGTGGACGGGACCGAAGCAGCCTGTTCTGTGCCAGATGTGCCGGGGGCCAGGGAACATTCCTCAGCACATCCAGTTTACTGGCCCGGACGCAGCCAAGGGCGCGCTGTTTCCTCTCTCTAAAAGAGAAGATGCAGTTACTCCTTTGCTCAGGACAGGGTCGGCTTCCTTTAACCAGGAAAAGGAGAAGACTTGGACAGCATCTCTCTCATCTCAGACATCTCATCCTATACATCTCATCTGTCTCGTCCTAGACGTCTGTCTCCTCCGCGACAACAGCTCATCCTATGCTTCTTACAGATATAAGAGAGACAACGAGGGGCTGGAGCAAGGGCAGAGGAGGGCAACAGAGCTGGGGAAGGGCCTGGAGAATCAGTCTGATGAGACTGAGATGGAGAGAGCTGGGGCTGTTTAGTCTGAGGAAGAGGAGGCTGAGGGGAGACATCGTCGCTCTCCACAGCTCTCCGAAAGGACCCTGCAGAGATGCTGGTGCTGGGCTCTTCTCACAGGTCAGTAGTGACAGAAGCAGAGGGAAGGGCTTCAGGCTTCACCAGGGGAGGGTCAGACTGGCCATCAGGAAGAGATTCTTCCCGGAGACAGTGGTCAGGGACTGGGCTGGGCTGCCCAGGGTGGGGGCTGAGTCCCCATCCCTGGATGAGTTTAAAAGTCACTGAGATGTGGTGTTGGGTGACCTTGTAGAGCAGGGTCGACGGTTGGACCGGGTGATCCCGGGGTCTTCTCCAGCCGGAACGGTCCCGCCGCAGCTGCGGCAGCGCAGCCGCTCTCGCGCAGTGCTGCCCCCTGGTGGCCCCCCGCCGCGGCGCTGGACCCTTCTGACACGCAGAGGTTTCGGTTTATTTTGCGAAGGGCGCAGAAGATATTATTGAAACAGCTCGAACATCTGGTTTGGGGATAAAGTCATTTTGCAGCGCTGCTGCCAAGCCTCAGGGCCAAGCACAAGGAGGACAACCTTCCCTTCCAGCATCCCCGTAACGCAGAACACCGAGCTGCAAAGCCTCGCGTCCAAGACAAATGAAGACCGCAGCACGCCGCAGCTAGAGCTGTTCACATCCTGGGAGACCTACCTGCCCGCTCTGCTCAAAAACAAGGAGCTGTGGGCCTGAAGCTGCAGACCTGTAAAGGCCAGCAGCAGGGCAAGGGAGTCGTGTTTGCTTTAGCAGGGGTGAGTCAAAGGCAAAGTCACATCAGGCGATCCGAGCAGCAGTGGGAAGGAAGAGCACCAGGACCCGTTGTGATGAGGTCCTGAAAGGCTCTGCTGAGATGCCCGAATGAAGAGCAGCCCTGTTTTCCTTGGGATGCTAGGAACTTCCAATGCGAACGTGGAAACAAGGGTCAGATCCAATCTTCTTCAACTACTGCCTGAACTTCTGGGATCTGGAGGAGAAGGGGCTGATTGTTCCAGCTCTGCATGGCTCTGAAGTGAACCTGGCCCAGACCCTCAGGCCTTTCTGCAAACTCCTTCCCGTTCAAATGGCCACGGCTGTCAGAGCCACATGACTTCAATTTCCACCCAACCCAGGGAGAAGCGGTGCTGAGGAACTGTCACAGAGGCCCAGAACATCAGGGATGGGAAGGGACCTCCAAAGATCATCCAGTCCCATCTCCCTGCCACAGCAGGATCCTCTAGATCCAGTCACACAGGAACAGTCCAGGTGGGTTTGAAATGTGTCCAGAGAAGGAGACTCCACAACCCCCTGGGCAGCCCCTGCCAGGGCTCTGGCACCCTCACTGGGAACAAGGTCCTTCTCACACTGATGTGGAACCTCCTCTGCTCCAGCTCACACCCGCTGCCCCTTGTCCTGTCACTGGGTGCCCTTGAGCAGAGCCTGGCTCCATCCTCCTCACACCCACCCTTCACATATTGATCAACATCCACGGGGTCACCCCTCAGGCTCCTTTTCTCCCAGCTCCAGAGCCCCAGCTCCCTCAGCCTTTCCTCAGCAGGGAGATGCTCCCCTCCCTCTATCACCCCTGTGGCTCTGCACTGGGCTCTCTCCAGCAGCTCTTTGTCCTTCTGGAGCTGAGGGGCCCACAACTGGAGACAAGATTCCAGATGTGGTCTCAGCAGGGCAGAGTAGATGAGGAGAAGAATCTTTCTCCATCAACAAACCACCACCCTTCTGATCCACCCCAGGTTTCCATTTGCTTTCTTGGCCATCAGGGCCCATGGCTCCTGGCCATTAGGCTATTGAGCTCCTGGCCATCCTGCTGGCCACTAGGACCCCCGGGTGGTCCCTTTCTTCTACACTGCTCTTCAGCAGGTCATTCCCCACCCTACCCTGGTACCTGGGGTTGTTCTCGAGGTTTTCAGAGAATCACAGAACATCAGGGACTGGAAGGGACCCGAAGGGTCACCCAGTGCAGTCCCCCTGCTGCTCACATGTCATTACCCTGTGTGTGGCTCACAGTCCTCACCCTTGGCCTTCTCCTCCTGGCCGGTGGTTCCCTTCTCTCGGATGTAAACACAATCTGGCCGCTGATGTCTAAACAGCTTCCAGCCTCTGCTCACGGTGTTGGTGGCCACCTGCCTGCGCGTGTTGGTGAGGTGTCTGAAGATGTGATTCACCTTGCATCAGCCATCTGGTGATGTCGTGATCTTTAACCTGACGCTTCGATGTGGCGCTGGGGGATCTGGTTTTGGGGTGACCCCCGGGGTAGGGCTGATGGTTGGACTCGCTGATCCCAGGGGGATTTCCAGCCTGAGTGTGTCCGTGGCTCTGACCTGCACAGGTGCTCTTGTGTTCCTCTGCCCTGCCTTGAGATCCAGTTGCCTAGGAGGCAGTGCTCTGCTTCCCTTCACGGCAGGAGCACCCAAGGTCCCTGAGCCAAAAGAGGGGCGTCTGCCAGCCGCCACGGCACGGCGCTCCCACCGCGGGAAGCGCGGCCGCCTGTCTCTTGGACTGAGACCTCGGCAGGATCCACGGGCCAGGAGCAGCTGCCGTGTGCCAGGGGCTGCATCCTGAGTCTGTGGTGCTGGGTGCCGGTCCCAGCTGAACCCGGAGTCTGCCATCTGCCCGGACTCCCACAGGGAGGCGTCTTCTCTGTGCGAGAGGCAAACCCTGCTGGCTCCCTCGCAGGCGGAATCCACAGCCCTCCCCTGTGTTCAAGCCCTTCCCGTATGACACCAGCCCTGAGTTTCCTTTTATTCAGCACACGTCTGCTCCTTGAGTGCTGGGGTGTCTTTCAGGAATCAAGTGCTAGTGTGAACACTTGTGCTGGTGGGGCTGGGCTGCCCTCAGCGGGACCTGGACAGGCTGGAGAGCTGGGCGGGGAGACACTAAATGGACCGGAACCTGGGCAGTGGAGAGCCTGGCTTCTGGGCAAGAACAGCCCCAGGGACCAGGATAGGGTGACCTCTTGGAGAGCAGCGGAGGAGAAAGGGACCTGGGGGTCCTGGTGGCCAGCAGGATGGCCAGGAGGGCCATTGTGGCCAAGAAGGCCAGTGGCATCCTGGATCAGAAGTGCAGTGGGTTAGGAGAGCGAGAGAGGTTCTTCTCCCCCTCTACTCTACTCTGCGAGACCACATCTGGAATCTTGCGTCACCCCTTTTCTCCCAGCTCCCTCAGCCCTTCCTCATCAGGGAGATGCTCCCCTCCCTCCAGCCTCTCTGTGGCCCTGCACTGGGCTCTCTCCAGCAGCTCTGTGTCCTTCTGGCTCTGAGGGCTCCACAACTGGACAAGGTATTGAAAGCAACAACGGCTGGATGAGTTTCAAGTATGTGGGAAGGGAACCCTCGTGCCCCTCAAAGTGCCTGGATGGGCGGCGTGGGACCACTACTCCTGCAGGACAGACCGATCCTGACGCAGGCCACGATGCCGTTGGCCTCCAAGGGACAGTAACGATCAAGCCTGGAGGCAATTTTGGCTAATGCCAGTGAGGTCTGAGGGTCCTTCTCCCCAAGGGTGCAGGAGCAGAGCACAGCGCCTCGGGCTCCAGCTGCAGCTCTGAAGGTGACACTGTGTGAGGACTGAAGAAGAACAGGCAATTCCACACTGGAGAACCACAGATGGTATCAGCATGGACTTCTCACCTGGAGGCTGAAGTGGCCTTCAGGACCTACGTTCTTGCTGCTTGGGGCTCCTGAGGGAGCCGGCGCCTTGGCAGGGGCTGCTGTTGGAGCCGGGGGTGGCACACGAGGCTCCTGGCACTGGGGCTGCAGTCACCCTTCCCTTGCCTCTCTGTGCTGGAGGCAGTTACGAGCCCCGGACAGAACCGCTGCCTGTCTCTGGAGGATTTATCCCTGTGCCTGCAGCTACGAAGCCTTCACTGGGGACTGGCTTCACAGGCATCTGCGACAGAGCCAGCAGAGAGCTCCGAGCGAGGGACCGAAGGGGCAAACAAGAGCCACTGACAGTCCCTGCCCAAGGGGCAAGATGAGGTTCAGAGCGAGAGCTGGGCTCACAGGTCCAGTTAGAAGAGACTGGTGACTGCACTGAGAAGCGTTTGGACACGACAGCCCCACGTGCGTGAGGAACCCGCCGAGAGCCCCCACAGACAAACACCACCCGCCCAGCAGAGCTGCGTCAGCCTCCATTTGGAGGAGCAGAGCCAGACGTTGGGCCAGCGAGGAGGACTGGCTGCTGCAGACCACTGAAGACTAATCCCAGGGTTGGCTCTTGGAGGAGCAGAGGGCAGAAGTGTTTAGAGCAGCTGCTGACTGTCATCTCCAGTGGGATGTTTTGTGATGGGGATGAGAGCACCGCACAGACAGCACCAGGGATGTCCCGGTCATCGGTGGGAAGCAGTTGATAGGAACCAAATCTTGTGCTGGATGCTGGATAATCTTGGAATCATCGAATCACAGAACAGGTTGGGCTGGAAGAGACCTTCAGGATCATCACATCCCACCTTTCCCCAGCCTTAGCAGCACCACTAAACCCTGGCCCCCAAAGCATCATCTACCCTTCTCTTCAACACGTCCAGGGACGGGGACTCAACCCCTTCCCTAGGCAGCTGTTCCAGTGCCTGACAGCCCTTTCAGGAGAGAAATCCCTCCTGACAGCCAACCTGAACCTCCCCTGGGGAGGTTCAGGCTACTTACTCTTGTTCTCACACTGGCCACTTGGGATAACAGAGCAACTGCTGCTTCTCTACACCCTCCTTTCAAGTAGTTATAGAGAGGAGGAAGGTCTCCCCTCCATCTCCTCCAGGCTAAACAGAATCACAGAGCATTAGGGACTGGAAGGGACCTCGAGAGATCAGCCAATCCCATCACATCCCCCTGTCACAGCAGGATCCTCTAGATCCAGTCGCACAGGAACATGCCCAGGTAGGTTTAAAACATCTCCAGAGAAGGAGACTCCACAACCCCCCCCCCCCCCCCCCCCCCCGCCCCCCCCCGGNGAGACTCCACCCCCTCCCGGGCAGCCCCTGCCAGGGCTCTGTCACCATCACTGGGAAGAAGGTCCTTCTTAGACCAATGTGGATCCTCCTCTGTTCCAGCTCACACCCAGTGCCCCGTGCCCCATCCCTGGGTGCCCCGTGTCCCGTCCCTGGGTGCCCCTGAGCAGAGCCTGGCTCCATCCTCCTGCCTCCCCCCACTTCAGTGTTTAACGCACCGCCCGCCCCTTCCCGGGAGCACTCGTGGTTGTGCTCGGTGATCTCCTCGCCCCAGCTGTCCTCCCAGCCCCCGTCTCTGCCTTCCTCTCCTGACGCACTTGTGTTCTCACAGCTTTTCCCCCTGCGGGGACAAACTTCGGCCACCAGCAGCAACCCACCCTTCACACCGGGGCAGGGGGCTCCGTGGTGGGAAGTGCTCCGTGCCTGTGCAGATCGCCTGCTCTCCCGCGTTGGCCCTCTCCGTGTCAGAGCAGCCTCCCCGACGGCTGAGGAGCCGGTGTGAGGCGCCTTCGTGCCACCGTCCTGCCGGGGCCGTCAGGCTGGCCGGGGCTGGAAGCGCCTTCTGAGCGGCCGGCGATTCCGAGAGTCAGGAGCCACTTCTGCGAGCGCTGGCCACGGTTCCTGCTTTCCCCTGCCAATGTGCTTATGGTTTGGCATCCGCAGACGCACCGCAGCTGTCCGGCTGATAAACTGACGCGATCTGGGTGGCCCCCATCTCCGGAGACCTTGCAACTGCTCCTGGCTCCACCGGGCTGGAGCCGAGGTCTTCCCAGCCCTCCCGCAGAGGCTCTGCCGCTGCTCCGGCGGCATCTGGTGACACAGGCTGTCCTGGTGCCCGCGACGAACCCACCCTGCGCTGGCTGGTCTGTCCTGCGCTGTCAGGAGCCGGGAGCGTCCGCAGCAGCTCCCGGTGCCGCAGAGCGGGAGGGCCGAGCGTGCTCTGCAGGGCTGCAGCCCGAAGGCGCTGACGGGTGCTCGGGCCCCCTCCGGGCTGCCCAGCTACAGGAACGGCTGTCACTCGCTTTTGTGCAGTAGTCACCCAGAAAATGAAACCCCTGGCAGAGAGCTGCAGAGACACAACTGCTGGGCTGGCTGCGTGCGAGGGAAACCCCCTGCGGCTACTGGCTGGGCCAGCGGGGCTGGGGAGCAGCCTGCCAGAGGGGGGCTCATTGGCAGGAGGCTGAACCTGAGCCACAGGAGGCCCAGGTGGCCAGGAAGGCCAGTGGCATCCTGGCCTGCATCAGCAGTACTGCAATGAGCAGGACTAGGGATGTAATTCTGCCTCTGTGCTCAGCACTGGGGAGGCTGCACCTCGAGGACTGGGTCCAGTTTGGGGCACCTGAGTCCAAGGGAGACATTGAGGGTCTGGGGCGAGGGCAGAGGGGGGCAATGGAGCTGGTGAAGGGCCTGGAGGATCAATCTGATGACACTGAGAGATGGAGAGGGCTGGGGCTGGTTAGTTGGAGGAAGGGGAGGCTGAGGGGAGACCTCATCGCTCTCTACAACTATCTGAATGGGCACTGCAGAGATGCTGGTGCTGGGCTTTTCTCACAGGTCATCAGTGACAGAAGCAGAGGGAAGGGCTTCAGGCTTCACCAGGGGAGGGTCAGACTGGCCATCAGGAAGAGATTTTTCCCAGGGAGAGTGGCTAGGCCCTGGGCTGGGCTGCGTGGGGTGGGGGCTGAGTCCCCATCCCTGGATGTGTTTAGAAGTCGCTGAGATGTGGAGTTGGGGGATCTGGTTTCAGGGTGACCTTGTAGAGCAGGGTTGGTGGTTGGACTCGATGATCTCAGGGGCCTTTTCCAACCCAAATGATTCTGTGAATTCTAGTGTCACAGTCCCTCACTGTGGGGCTGCCTGGAGGTGCCTCTGTTGTCTGGCATCACACCTCCTCCTCCTCCTCAGAGACTCGGGGCTGCCCATCCAGCAGCTGTCTAAGTCTTCTCCTTTCCCTAGCCGAAGGGAGCTGACCCACTCCTAGCAACAAGAATGATTCTCATGCTGACTGCTCCGTGTTGTGGCTCTGCCGAGCTTTACGGACACATCACTCCTGAGATGTGCAGCCACTCAGCTGGCAGGAAAGGAGAACCACAGAATTGTCCAGGCTGGAGAAGACCCTTGGGATCATCGAGTCCAACCAGCAACCTGATCCTACGAGTTCAGGATGATGACATCCACAGGGGGTGAAGTTCCAAGCTCAGCTGGAACAGTCTTTCGTGGCCACCACCAAACCTCGCTCTTGTCTACCTCCCCCATCGCAGCGCTGAGGTCGCCCTGGAATCAGGCTGGAGATCCCACTAATTTCAGACCAAGCTGGGACCCGGGTGGCGGAACCGTCGGGCTGCAGGCAGGAGGAGAGGCGTTCCTTTCCGTGTCCTCCTGCATCAGGCCCATTGACAGGCGCCAGCTCAGCTGCGTGCGGAGGTGCTGACGCCAGCGGCCAGGTGCACGCCCAGGGCCTTCCAAGCGGAGCTGGAGATGGCTCTGGAGCACATGGAGAGAGGCTGGAGAGCTCTGCAGGACGTTTGAAGGTCAGAGGGTGCTGAACGCTTTGTGCCGGACGTGTGAGGAGGGAAAGAGCACAGGGGCTCGGGCTCGTGGATACGCTGGCTGGCAAGAGGGGGTGAGGTAGGTGTTTAAAAGTAGGGGGCTCTGTGTCCTGTGTGGTGCAAGGGACAGGGGGCTCCGTGAACTGAGCTGGGAAAGAGGAGGAGACCTCAGCTACCTAGAGGAAAGGAAGGACTCGGACTGGCTGGATCGATGGGCTGAGGCCAGTGGTCTGAGGCACAACGAGGCCAAGTGCTCAGTCCTGTGTTTCAGTCACAACCACCCCAGGCAACGTCACGGCTGGGGGATGAGGGGCTCGAAAGCTGCCCAGAAGAAAAGGACCTGGTAGGTGGAGTGTCCTTCACTGGAGACGTGTAAAGCCCTCCTGGACATGTTCCTGTGCAACTGGATCTAGGTGATCCTGCCGTGGCAGGGGGATTGGACTGGGTGATCTTCCAATCCCTAATGATTCTATGATTCCTGTTCAGCTTGGTCTAGGTGCTCCTGCTGTGGCAGGGGGATTGGACTGGGTGATCTTCCGAGGTCCCCTCCAAGCCCTCGTGCTCAGTGGTTCTGTGTAACGAGCGGCCTTCCACAGAGCTGTGCCAAGAACTCCCATCGGAAAACCCTGGGTTCACCTGTCCCCCATCAGCTCCCGCCCTTGTTCTCCCACGAGGTTGCGAGTTAGGCAATGAGAGCTGGCCAAGGTCTCTGCTGATAAATCCAGTGTTACCGGCCTTTTGCATAATAATTCCAGGACCAGCCTGTCCATCTTCCAAGAAATCCGATGGCCAAGGGTTGTGACACCCCAGCGGAGCGACTTCCAAACCAGTGACCACGAAGGCTTCATCCATCCCAGAGTGCCTGCAGTGACTGGGGGCAGAACACCTTCCCTCCCTGGCCTCACCCGCGTTCGCTGGTGACACCGGGGCTGAAGCCAAGGTTGGCTCCGTGTCAGCACTGCTGCCGCGGCGGGGGACTGGGCTGGATGCTCTTGCAAGGTCCCTTCCAGTCCCCGATGCTCTGGGATTCGTTCTGCAGAGGGTCACCGCTAAGACTGTAAACGAACGACCTCACGAGCGACAGCGCTGGCCGAGGGTCCAAAGGTGGTCAGGGCCACGGACGCCCACACACTCTCCACGGCTGGACGAGGAGGGCTTCTCTCAGCAGCTCTTTCTCGTCTCCGTTTCTTGCAGCCAAGAGCTGGAATGGAAAAGGAGACGATAACATCGGAGCTGGGATGACCAGAGCGCCTCGAGAGAACAGCTTGGCCTCCTACAGCCGCGCGAGGCGTTGCACGCCGGTAGTAACTCGAGCGGAGGCAGGGTGCGGGGCCACGGCCAGCTCTCCTTCAGCTGCGCTGGCCCGAGCTCCCACATGTGCTCAGCCTCGCTCCTTTGTTTGCCTGTTGACTGCGAAGGACTACAAGGGTCGCTCAAAGTGATCAAACACGGACAGAGTCCTGAGTTCAGCCGGACAGCTGTTGGAGAGCAGCCTAGGAGGAAGGGACCTGGGGCTGCTGGTGGCCAGCGGGGTGGCCAGGAGCCAGCAGTGTCGCCCTCTTGTGGCCCAGAAGGGCAACGGCATCCTGAGTGGATCAGAAGGGCGGTGGTTGGTAGATGGAGAGAGGGTCTCCTGCCCCTCTGCTCTGCCCTGCTGAGACCACAGCTGGAATCTTGTGTCCAGCTCTGGGCCCCTCAGCTCCAGAAGGACACAGAGCTGCTGGAGAGAGCCCAGCACAGAGCCACAGGGGTGATGGAGGGAGGGGAGCATCTCCCTGCTGAGGAAGGGCTGAGGGAGCTGGGGCTCTGGAGCTGGGAGAAAAGGAGCCTGAGGGGTGACCCCATGGATGTTGATCAATATGTGAAGGCTGGGTGTGAGGAGGATGGAGCCAGGCTCTGCTCAGGGGCACCCAGTGACAGGACAAGGGGCAGCGGGTGTGAGCTGCAGCAGAGGAGGTTCCACATCAGTGTGAGAAGGACCTTGTTGGCAGTGAGGTTGCCAGAGCCCTGGCAGGGGTTGCCCAGGGGGGCTGTGGAGTCTCCTTCTCTGGAGATGTTTCAAACCCACCAGGACATGTTCCTGTGAGTCTGGATCTGGGGATCCTTCTGTGTCAGGGGGACCGGACTGGGTGATCTTTGGAGGTCCCTTCCAACCCCTCATGTTCTGTGAGAGAGTCAGGATCTTCTCTTTGTGGAGCCCCTCCCTGCAGTGATGGCGACACCCGGTTGGGGGTTAATTTTCTGTTCAATAAGTACCACCAGGTTGGAAGGCACCGGGCCAGACCGTAAACAAGTCAGTCCCCTTGGAGCGAGGTTTGGCAGCTCAGCTGAGGGTTCTGTTTGTACTGAAGTGTTTGCTAACCTATTGTTAATAAAGGCAGGTATGTTTCTGTGAAAAAGGGGAGGCAATGTTGACATCTGTCCTCTTGCCAGGTAGTCCTCTTGCTATTTCAGCATCTGTCCTCTTTTTATCTCAGCCAGCTGACCCCGCAGTGATGTGCTGGACCATCGATCGCTCAGATCCTGGCCCTGGCCATGTTCCTGTGCGACCGGATCTAGGAGATCCTCCTGTGTCAGGGGGATGGGACTGGGTGATCTGTCAAAGTCCCTCCCCAACCCTGATGTTCTGTGATCAAAACAGGGGTGGTTTGTAGATGGAGAGAGGTTCTCCTCCCCCTGCACCCTGCCCTGCTGAGACCACAGCTGGAATCTTGTGTCCAGCTCAGGGCCCCTCAGTTCCAGAAGGACACAGAGCTGCTTGAGAGAGCCCAGTGTAGAGGCAGAGAGATGATGGAGGGAGGGGAGCATCTCCCTGCTGAGGAGAGGCTGAGGGAGCTGGGGCTCTGGAGCTGGGAAAGAAGGACCCTGAGGGGTGACCCCATGGATGTGGATCAGTATGGGAAGGGTGGGTGTGAGGAGGATGGAGCCAGGCTCTGCTCAGGGGCACCCAGTGACAGGACAGGGGGCAGCGGGTGTGAGCTGGAGCAGAGGAGGTTCCACATCAGTGTGAGAAGGACCTTGTTCTTGGTGAGGGTGCCAGAGCTCTGGCAGGGGCTGCCCAGGGGGTTGTGGAGTCTCCTTCTCTGGAGACGTTTCAAACCCTTCTGGACACGTTCTTGTGCGACTGGATCTAGGGGATCCTGCTGTGGCAGGCGGATGGGACTGAGGGATGATAGTTCAAGGTCCCTTCCAATCCCTGATGACTGGATCTGGGGGATCCTGCTGTGGCAGGGGATGGGACTGGATGATCTCTCGAGGTCCCTTCCAGTGGCTCCCGCTCAGGGACTCTCTGATGCCACAGCCCTGCTGCAGGTCAAGGATGCTGACGAGGCAGCGGCAGCAGCCCCCCAAGCCCTCCGTGACTCCCTGATTCCTGAGGTCGAAGCCACTTCCCCAGAGGCTGCTGCTGCCGTCTGTGGGTGTCAGAGCGGTGGCTGCGGGTGGGGCCGAGCGGTTTTGCCTCTGTGGTCGCTGCTGGCTCTGCTTCTTGTCTTTTCACTTGCCCTTGGCCCTTGTCTTTGTGCTCCCTTGGCCGGGCTGCTGGGCGAAGTTCTCGTTAGCGCTGGCTCGGAGGAGACTCGACGTGGAGAGCCGCCGCCTGCTCCCCGGCTGCAGTCCGACACCTTCCCCGGAGCCCCGCGGGGCTTCCTCGCTTCGGGACCGCCGGGCTGGAGCCTGAGCGCGGCTCCTCGGGGGCTCGTCCAGCGCGACGCGAGGTGTTACAAGGACACTCCCAGGGTGGGGTGATCGCTCCTTCTGGACCATCTCCTCTGAAGCCGTGTCGTGACTCGGAGCGATCCCCACCCAGGAGCCCCACATTTGGGCCACTTTGTGGTCCCTGGCAAGGACAGACGGCCGGGCTCGGCTGGGAAGTGCGGGGGGCGTCTCAGCCAGCAGCAGCGATGCCTCCCTGCGTTCCGCCCTCCGGACACCGCGTCCCGCATTGTGCATTGTTCGCAGACCACATCCCGGCAGCCTCGGTGCTCTGCCAGCCGCGGGAAGCCTGGGCACTCCTCAGGAAGCACATAGCCAAAGGCCACCAGATGCCTCAGCAGCTGCGGTTCCACCCGTCAGGCAAGGCTGTGAGAGGCGCTCGGTTTGAAGCATCTTAAGATTTCCACGGAGCTTCTGCAGAGTCTGTCGGCTTCGTGGGAGCTCCCAGGGTTGTGCTGGCTGAGAAGACCCCCAGAGGCTCTCTGGGCACGTCCCTGCTTGTAGCCGTCTGCTCTGCTGCGCGCAGCCCTGGCGTGAACCCCCGGGGAAGCGCTGCAAGGCTCAGGGGTGAGTGGAGGTCTCCTCGTCTAGGATCACCCCAAGAAAGAAGCGGTAGTTAAAACGTGGGTGCACAGCTGGGGAAAAGGGCCCCTCACTGCAAGAGTTAAAGAGCTGGAGGGGGGCAGAGGTGGCTACCAAGCAGTGGAACCTGTGTGGCGTGAGGAAGGGCTGAGGGAGCTGGGGCTGTTCAGCCTGGAGAAGAGGGGATGGAGGGGAGACCTTCTTGCTCTCCACAACCACTTGCAAGGGGGGTGTAGGGAGGCAGGGGTTGCTCTGTTCTCCCCAGTGGCCAGTGCTAGGATGAGGAGAAGTGGCCTGAAGCTGCCCCAGGGGAGGTTCAGGTTGGCTCTCGGGGGGATTTCTCTCCTGACAGGTCTGTCAGGCACTGGAACAGCTGCCCAGGGAGGGGGTTGAGTCCCCATCACTGGAGGGATGAAGAGAAGGGTAGATGTTGTGTTGGGGGCCAGGGTTTAGTGGTGCTGACAGGGCTGGGGAAAGGTTGGACTTGATGATCCTGAAGGTCTCTTCCAGCTGAAACTGTTGTGTGATGCTGAGGATCCTGAAGTGGCTTCATCAGGCCCAAATTCTGGTGCATTCAGAGGCCACCTGGTCTGTGTGACCTTTGCACAGCCTCTAAGCATTTTGGTCCATAGTTCCTGGAGCTGCAGGTCTGTTTTTTGGGGTGACCAGCTGGTCAGCAGGAGCAGGGAGGTTATGGTGCCCTTGTACTTGGCCCTTGTGAGGCCTTCCCTCCAGTCCTGGGGTCAGTTCTGGGCCCCTCATCATAGGGAAGACACTGAGACGCTGGGAGGTGGCCAGAGCAGAGCTACCCTGCTTGTGAGGGGTTCAGAGAACCAGTTGTGTGAGGAGAGGCTGAGGGAGCTGGGCAGGGTCAGACTGGAGAAGAGGAGGCTGAGGGGGGACCTCATTGCCCTCTACAGCTACCTGCAAGGATGTTCTAGAGAGGTGGGTGTTGTCCTTCTCTTCTTAGTAACTGATGGCAGACCCAGGGGCAATGTCTGAAGTTGAGGCAGGGGGAGGTTTGCACTGGATCTTCAGAAGAAACTCTTTCCAGGAAGAGTGGTTGGGCACTGGAAGGGCCTTCCCAGGGACGGGGCTGAGTCCCCATCCCTGGAGGTGGCTAAGAACCGTGTAGCCCTGGTGCTTCACAGCCTGGTGCAGGGGCAGGGATGGAGGGGGCTAGTTTGTGTTTGTTGATCAGTCAGGGAATTAGGGGTTTGTTGTTGTGGGTCTGGTTGGACTGGTTGATCTGGGAGGTCCTTCCCGACCAGGACCACTCTGTGGCTCAGTGACCTTTCGGAGCCATCAGAGAGGCTGCAGCACATC
Source organism: Rhinopomastus cyanomelas (assembly GCA_013400115.1). NCBI lineage: Eukaryota > Metazoa > Chordata > Aves > Bucerotiformes > Rhinopomastidae > Rhinopomastus > Rhinopomastus cyanomelas. The sequence goes on along the minus strand of VXBP01009802.1, from coordinate 20,754 downwards.
CAAGAAAAAGGACCCTGTGAAGACCTTCCTCTCCCGGTGAGCAGCAGCAGTTGCTCCTCAAGGTTCACAGGCAGAGGGGCCAAAGGCAAACTTTGGAGGAGACTCCATGAAACGGGGCCCCAGCTTCAGGCTGCTGGTACCTTCTGCTTTTCAGGCTGCTCTCTCCCAGTGCCTCCAGCCAGGTGACTGGGCTGTGAGAACACCTCGGGACCCTCGGGCTCATCCTCTTCTCTTTCCCCCTCATCCTTTTCTCTCTTCAAGGTCAGGTCCTGCCTGTCCCGGTGCCGGTAGTGAAACCCCTCTGACTTCCACGCGGGCAGGAGCTGTGCAGTTGCCGTGTGCCGCGGCCACCGCAGCGGCCCTCTGGGCAGCCCTGATTTACAGCCGGCCCGCCGGGGCCAGGCAGGACGAGCCCGCGCGGCGTGAGCGGCTGTCGCTGGGGCTCCGGCATCCCAGCGGTTGCCAACAGGGCAGCGATGACTCGCAAAGCAGCAATTTATGGCCACCGTGTTCCAGCCCCGCTCTGGTGTGCGGTTTGGAGATGGAAAAGCAATCAGGACCTCCTGCGCCGAGCCTCGATGGCAGCCGAGCGCGTCTGCAGGCGCCGGCGCCCCGAGAGCATCACCCCTGCGTGCTTCTGACTCCGGGGCCCCCGCTCTGCACCCCGAGTTCCTGCCAGACAGGCTCTGCCTGTCAGGAGGGCGTGATCCCCACTGGGGTCAGGAGCTCACTGGCAGAGCTGTTCCCACCAGTAGGAGGGTTTTCGCTCGACTGGAGAGGTTCGCTGGACTGGAACGGCGGCTCCGCTTCTTGGAGGCAGCCATGGCCAAGCCTTGGGGGGCTGCAGCAGAGCTTATCAGCAGCTGTGAGGGTCTGACACAAAGGAAGGCCTCCTGCCCAGTTCCAGTAACAGACAAAGAACTCCAGTCAGAGCCATGGCATGGAGCCGTGCCCCCGGGAACCAAGAGCCTGCTGGTGTGAGCAGCACTTTGCTCTGCTGTGAGAGCTGCGGGCAGCGGCTGCGACACTGAGCAGGGCTTCCCAGGGCTTTGGGGGAGACCACCTGGAGCTGCTGCTAAACGCACTCGAACACGGGACTGCTGCTCCAGGACTGGGTTCTAGCTGTGTGGGACTTGGTGACTGCTGGGGCAGGGGGATTGGACTGGATGGTCTTTCAAGATGCCTTCCAGTCCCTGATGTTCTGTGATTCTGTGGTTCTGATACCAACCAGGTTGAAAACGCTCCTTTGAGCTCTCAGCCAGGGATGCTCTGTGAAAGATGTCCAGCAGCCTAGGCTTGAAGTTAGGCTTGCTTTGTCTGGTCAGCTGTCCATGGGATACCGAGCTAGCCAGCCTGAAGAGAGTCACAGACTCATCCAGGTTCAGAAAGACCCCTGGGATCATCGGGTCCAACCAGCAACCCTGCTCTACAAGTGCACCCCTAAACCAGATCCCCCAACACCATGTCTAAGCCTCAGTTAATACAATAGTGCCCAGGTTAATTGGAACCACAGAACTTTGGGGGGTGGAAGTGACCTTGAAAGATCATCCAGTCCAACCCCCTGCCACAGCAGGATCCCCTAGATCCAGTCACACAGGAACAGGACCAGGTGGGATTGAAAGGTCTCCAGAGAAGGAGACTCCACAACCCCCCTGGGCAGCCCCTGCCAGGGCTCTGCTACCCTCACCAGGAACAATATTGATGGGGAACCTCTTCTCTTCCAGCTCACACCTGCTGTCCCTTGTCCTGTCACTGGGTGCCCCTGAGCAGAGCCTGGCTCCATCCTCCTGATACCCACCCTTCACATACTGGTCAACATCCACGGGGTCACCTCTAGGCTCTCTCCAGCAGCTCTGTGCCCTTCTGGCACCCAGGAGCCCACGCCACTGCAGCCAGCCAGTGGTGTTAGGGATCGCTGCACCCAGCATCCCCCTTCAGCAGCATCTGATTACCTGCGTCCTCAGCAGCCCTGGACAGGAGTCCAACCCTCAGAGCTGGGCTGCTCGGCTCTATCTCTACCCGTCTTTTCCAAAGAGCCCTTCAGGGTGTGGAGCAGCTGGAGCTCCTCGTTCCCTGCCCAAGCATTGAACACCTTGGCCAGGAAGCCGGGAGAACGCCGGCGGCGACCAGCCCGCGTCCCGTCCGCTTCACGCTGATGCTGCGCTGCCCCCTCGTGGACACAGCGCGAACTGCGCCCGAAGGCTCCGCACGCCGGGCTCCGCAGCCCGTGCGGGAAGGGGACGGCGCCGCTGGGGATGGGGACTGTGTCTGCGTAGCGAGGGCAGTGTAGTCTGAACCCTCCAGGCGCAGCCAGTTCGGGGATGGACTCCTGAGTCTTGTGTCCAGGACACGGAGCTGCTGGAGAGAGCCCAGTGCAGAGACACAGGGATGATGGAGGGAGGGGAGCATCTTCCTGCTGAGGAAAGGCTGAGGGGGCTGGGGCTCTGGAGCTGGGAAAGAGGAGCCTGAGGGGGGTTGTGGAGTCTCTTTCTCTGGAGATGTTTCAACCCCTCCTGGCCCTGTTCCTGTGCGACTGGATCTAGGGGACCCTGCTGTGGCAGGGGACTGGACTGGCTGGTCTTTCAAGGTCTCTTCCAGTTCCTCACGTTCAGTGATTAATGTCCAACATGATCTGTGGAGGAGAGGTAGTGTTCAGGTCCTGCCGGAACAGAAAAGGCTTCCTGGAAGCCCCTTCCAGTCCCTGATGTCCTGGGATTCTGTGTGACAGCCAGCAGAGGCCAAAGGCATCATGACAATCTGGTGGAGCTGTGAAGCGTGGGCAGCCGAAGCTGCCAAGGGCACCCCTCAGACAGATCTCACGGTCTGCTTCTCCTCTGGGGTGCAGCAAGAAGAGGGCAGCAATCAAATCGTGTCCCTATGATGTGAGAGTATCACAGCCTCACGGAGCGTTAGGGATTGTGCAAAACAAGAGCTGTTCAGCCATCTCAGCTCCACGCCAAGGACGACTGGCACGGGCTGCTCTGGGTGTTACACCGCTGCAGGCAAATCCTTCTGCAGGGCTCAGCCTCGCGTTAGTCAACAGGCTGGAAATCCAGATCCATCCCGATGCCAAGTTCTCTCTGTGGTCTGATGTGATGAAGACACAGAATCAAACTGAGACTTTCCACATCCAGAGGACACGGCCAAACTCCCAGTTTATTTGCTGTTGCAGAAAAAGCCTTCCTCAGTTTGTCTCGTGTTCGGACCAAGCTCTTTGCCCGGCACCAGCTGACGAAAGGGCACTAACTGGGCTTCCAGGAGAGCAGGCAGCTCCGAGCCGCTGAGCGGCAGCAGGCGGTGCCTACAGCACAGTCACACAAGGGCTGGGGCTGGAAGGGACCTTGGAGACCACCCAGCTCCAGCCCCCTGCGCAGGCAGGGACACCTTCACCAGAGCAGGTTGCTCAGGGCTCCAGCCAACCTTCATCACTGTCAGAGATGGGGCAGCCTGTTCCAGCATCCCCCCACCCTCACAGCAAAGAATTTGCTCCCCTCCCTCCATCATCCCTGTGGCTCTGCACTGGGCTCTCTCCAGTAGCTCTGTCCCCTTCTGGAACTGAGGACCCCAGAGCTGGACACAAGATTCCAGCTGTGGTCTCAGCAGGGCAGAGCAGAGGGAGAGGAGAACCTCTCTTAATCTGCTAACTACCCCGCTTCTGATCCACCCCAGGATGCTGTTGGCCTTCTTGACCACCAGGGCCCATTGCTGGCCTCTGGCCATCCTGCTGGCCACCAGGACCTCCAGGTGCCTTTCTCCTTGGCTGCTCTCCAACAGGCCGGTCAATGGCAGAACAAACCTTGGAGAGCACTTACCCAGCTGAAGGTGGATGCTACACACCAACATGAGGCTGCTCCTACAGCCTGTGGACGTGCTGGAGCGCATTGTAGACAGACTGGAGCATGTCCAGAGGGGGCCACTGCAATGATCAGGGGGATGGAGCATCGGTCCTGTGAGGACGGGCTGAGAGAGCTGGGGCTGTTCAGCCTGGAGAAGAGCAGGCTCCAGAGGGACCTTCCAGTATCTGAGGAGGGGCCGACATGAAGGTAGGGGAAGGTCTTTTCCAGGGTGTTGGTACAGACAGGACAAGGAGCAGTGGGTTCCAGCTGGGAAAGGAGACACTGAGGCTGGACGTTAGGAAGAAGCTCTTCACTGGGTAAGGGTGGTTGATGGCTGGAAGGGGCTGCCTGGGGAAGTGGTGGGAGCCCCATCCCTGGAGTCATCTAAGGTCTGGCTTGATGAGGCTCTGAGCAGCCTGACCTAGGTGGAGTTGTCTCTGTGTGGGGAGGTTGGACTTGATGACCTCTAGAGGTCCCTTCCAGCCCAGAACCTTCGATGATTCCATCTTAGAAACCCTGGGGACTAAAGGGAAAAGATTTCTGACTGATGGAGGGTCCCAGGATGGTGTCAGTGTTGAAGCAGAACTGAAGTCCCATTGACTTCAGTGCAAGTTCAGCTTGAAGCCAGATGGTCTTCAGTGCTTCCACAAGTGAAGTCCGTGTTGTGCTGCAAGAGCAGAGCAGAGCATATGCAGCCTGAAGAGCTGCCAGGAGCTGGTGGGAGCCATAAGCTCTTACAGTATGTAGGACACAGTCCAGCTGAGTGTTAACAGGAGAAGCATTTTGGATAATGCAGAACAGCTGACAGAAACAAACCCTGCGACACTGAGAGCTGTTGGGAAAGAATTCCTGCAGTTCAGAGGAGGCAAGCTTGGCCAGCACTCAGGCCCATTAAAACTGCTCGGTTTCGACTTGGATGTGGTGGTGCTGTCCCAGGACCTCGCTGCCATCACTAAAGGATTTGTTAGATAACGTTGCCTTGAGGGCAAGTCCCCTACAGAGGGGCGTCTGGCTGCTCTTCTTTCCTCTGCCTTGCTCCCAGGTTAGGTTGTGCCTGAGTTGAGGCAGGATCACAGAGCACAAGGGACTGGAAGGGACCTCGAAAGATCATCTGGACCAGTCCCCCTGCCACAACAGGATCCCCTAGATCCAGTCACACAGGAACAGCCCAGGAGGGTTTGAAACATCTTAAGGAAACTCCACAGCCCCCCTGGGCAGCCCCTGCCAGGGCTCTGGCACCCTCACCAAGAACAGGGTCCTTCTCACACTGATGGGGAACCTCCTCTGATCCAGCTCACACCCGCTGCCCCTTGTCCTGTCCTTAGATGACACTGAGCAGAGCCTGGCTCCATCCTCCTGACGCCCACCCTTCACACACTGATCAACATCCATGGGGTCACCCCTCAGGCTCCTTTTTTCCCAGCTCCAGAGCCCTTCTTTGCACAATCCCTCTGTCTCTGCAGGGCAGCATCACACCCGTCCATGCGGACGTTCATCTGCATGAAACTCGGGCTGCAGTTAGTTTTGAAATCAATTTAGCCATCTACACGCCGAAGCATGTTGTGTTAGTCCATGTCCACGCTCTTTTACCATGGCTCCACACATCGGTTGGCCCAGAGCCTCTCTGACTCACAGCCCTGGAGGCCAGTGGCCATCGTGAAGCGGCCGAGTTCGCAGCCGGAGCGATAGTGCCCTCTAGTGGCCGAGTCTGGCAGGCACGGGAGGGTCATTGAATCCTTGAGGCTGGAGAAGCCCTCTGAGCTCAGCCAGGACCTGGCACCACCCCAGCGGCCACACCAGGGCACTCAGGGCCACAGCCAGGCTGCCCGCCAACACCTCCAGGGATGGGGACCCCACCACTGCCCTGGGCAGTCCAGCCTCCAATCACCCTTTCTGTAAGAAAGGGCTTCCTAACATCCAACCTAACCCTCCCCTGGTGCAACTTCAGGCTCTGCCCTCTCATCCTGGCTCTCATTTCCTGGGAGAAGAGCCTGACCCCCACCTGACTACAACCTCCCTTCAAGGAGCTGGAGAGGGAGAAGGTCCCCCCGAGTCTCCTCCTCTCCAGCCTAAACACCCCCAGCTCCCTCAGCCTCTCCCCATCAGCCTTTGCCTCCAGTCCTTTCCCCAGCCTCATTGCTCCTCTAGACCTGCTCCAGCCCCTCCATCTCCTTCTTGAAGTTAGTGGGCCAGCTCTGCCCCAGTACTGGAGGGGAGGCCTTCCAGTGCCCAGTGCAGGGGGAGAATGTTGTCCCTAGTCCTGCTGGCCACACAAGTGCTGGTCCAAGCCAGGATGCCATTCACTGGAGCCTGGTAGGAGGGATGCTCACTGATCTGCTGGTTCCAAACAATCCACTCTTGTTCTGCATGAGTTCCATGACAGTGCTGGAACCCTTTTGCTCCTGTTCATGGCCGCACACGAGATTGGGTTCCTGTGTAGAAAGGATCCTCCAGGGTGTCAGTGAACATGCAGAGCTCTCACAGAGGGTTAGGGATGGGAAGGGACCCCGAGAGATCAGCCAGTGCCATCCCCCTGCCACAGCAGGATCCCCTAGATCCAGGCAGGTGTGAAACTCATCCAGAGGAGATTCCAAACCCCCAACCCGTCGATGAGGAGCAAAAACAATCCTGCTGCTGCTCCCGTTTTCGTAGCTGATCTGAGCCGCTGCAGAAGAGACTTCCCTGCCCAGTGAGGGTTCTGCCTCCGGTGCCGGGCTGCCCTCTGCACAAGGGAAGCCAGCCCAAGGTCCTAAAGCAGGCAGCAACAGGCAGTGTCACCCCTCGTGTGGTGGTTCTGCCCCAGGGAGAGAGAGAGAGGACCACAGCGCTTCCAGCATGAACAGCACGAGCTAGTCATTGTTGGTGTCACCCAGAAGGACCTTCCGTGGCTTCCAGGACACCCCAGCTAAGCACCGCCGGGAGCCCCACTGGGTGAGTGTTTAGTGCTCAGTGCTCTCTGCAGAGCTACCTGTCTCCTGGCTGGATGCTGGGCTGCCCCTAGCAGAGACTCTCAGGGAGGCAGGAGGAGGAAGGAGGCAGCGGGGTGGCTCTGAGCTCTGCCATCACCTCTCTGTCACTCATGCTGAGACCCTTTCCTGCCTCCTTATGAGAGGAACAGATTAATGCAGGAAGGATGGGAAGGGCAGTGGTGGAGTCTCCATCCCTGGAGGTGCTGAAGGGCAGCCTGGCTGTGGCCCTGAGTGCCCTGGTCTGGCTGCTGTGGTGGTGTCAGGTCTTGGGCTGGCTGAGCTCAGAGGGCTTCTCCAGCCTCGGTGACTCTGGGATCCTACTACTTTAGCTGACAGACCCCCAAAGCGGGCTAGTGTGAGCCCCACAGTAGCTACTCCACACCTGATCTGGCTCTGCCAGGAGCAAAAGAGCATCACACAGCCACAGACCATCAGGGACGGGAAGGGACCTCGAGAGACCGTCCAGCCCAACGCCACTCCCTTCTGCCAGGGGCAGCCTGCGCCCTCCCTGCTGTCTTGGCTGTTGTCTCTCTCGGGCTGCTGCGGGCTCCAGTTCCTGTGTCACAACGTCTCTGAGAGGCCCCTGCTTTGTCCCGGTCTCCAGCAGCAGCCTCTGGGCGAGCTGGTCGTCTCTCACGCAGGGTAACTGCTGCTGTCTGGCCAGCGCCGACTGCCAGGGCTTCCCAGCGGGGCAGCCAAACCCGGCAGAGGGCAGCTGAAGGCAGGATGAAGAGATTGGAGCGGACAGGAGCCAGCCCTTCCCTTCCCCAGACCCCGCCAGAGCGAGGGGACCCACCCTCTCGCATGACTTCCCCTGCCGACGCCTCCAATTGTTTCGCTCTGTGGGCGACTGGGTAGAGCCCCCCACCACCCAGGGCGCCCCCGAGGGGATCATCCTCGGCCCTTTCACAGGGACGGGGCCGTGCCCGGGCGTCGGACTTAGGGCCCCGGGGAGTGCGCAGGAGAGGAGCAGCGCCCGACGTGCTGCGTGCTCTGGGCTCTCGGAACGCCAGGCTGGCGAGGAGGTCCCTGCAGCCGGCCTCAGCCGGGGACCTGCTCGCTCTGCAGAGGGAACGACATCAACCGCGGGCGATTCTGGGGGCAGCTCCAGGGCTACAGGCTCAGGGGAGCTTCAGGTGCTGCTGCAGAGCTCGACCTCAGCACAGCTGGAGCATCTGCCTGATGCCTCAGCACAGCTGGAGCACCCTGACTCCCTCTGCCTCAGCACAGCTGGAGCATCCTGACTCCCTCTGCCTCAGCACAGCTGAAGCATCTGCCTGATGCCTCAGCACAGCTGGAGCACCCTGACTCCCTCTGCCTCAGCACAGCTGGATCATCCTGACTGCCTCTGCCTCAGCACAGCTGGATCATCCTGACTCCCTCTCCCTCAGCACAGTAGGAACATCCTGACTTTCCATTATGAAACAAGTCCAGAGCAAAGCTACCAATGTCCTGAGGGGTCTGGAGAACCAGTTGTATGAGGAGAGGCTGAGGGAACTGCAGAGGTTTAGTTTGGAGGAGAGGGGAGGCTGAGCGAACTGGGCAAGTTTAGTCTAGAGAAGAGGAGGCTGAGGTGGGATCTTATTGCCCCTTACAGCTCCCTCAAAGGAGGTTGCAGCAAGGCTGCTGCTGGGCTCTTCTCCCAAATCACTAATGATAGGATGAGGGGAAGTGGCCTCAAGTTACATCAGGGGAGGTTTAGATTGGATCTGAGGAAGAAGTTCTTTCCTGAGAGAGTTGTTGGGCACTGGAACAGGCTGCCCAGGGAGGTGGTGGAGTCCCCATCCCTGGAGGGGTTTAAAAACTGAGTAGCTGGAGCACTTGAGGCCGTGTTCAGGGGGTTAGGGAGCTGCTGGGCTGAGGGCTGGACTTGATGATCCTGGAGGTCCTTCCCAGCCAGGATGGTTCTAGCATTTTGATTCCCGTTTCCCAGGCAACCAGCACCAGAACAAGAGGGCAGAACCTGAAGCTGCCAGGGGAGGGTTAGGTTGGATGTCAGGAAGCCCTTCCTCAGGGAAAGAGTGATCAGAGCCTGGACTGGACTGCCCAGGGCAGTGGTGGAGTCCCCATCCCTGGAGGTGTTGAAGGGCAGCCTGGCTGTGGCCCTGAGTGCCCTGGTCTGACTGCTGGGGTGGTGTCAGCTCCTGGTCTGGGCTGGCTGAGCTCAGAGGGCTTCTCCAGCCACAACGACCCTGTGATTCCATGAGAAACACGCTGGTGGTCTGCAGAGCCAAGAAAACTGAGCATCACCCCTGTTAAAAGCAGCCAGCGATAATCTGCTTGAAATCTTCTGCTCAGATCCGCGGGCGCTCCCAGCTCCCACAGGGGCCATTTCATCCTCTTCAGAGCACAAAACGACATCTTTTGAAAAACCAGAGAGAGCTTCATCCTCCCCACTCCTCTGTCCATAGTCCATTGTGAGAGGGAGCAAACAAACAACCAGTGTCCCACCCAGAGACCAAACCACTTGCGAGACCTGCTCTTGTGCTCGGGGCTTCACTGCTTCTTCCAGCGTCTCCTCTCCTGCTCCGACGGGCTACCAGCACTTCTCTTACTTAACAAAAAAACAAGAGGAAGGAAAAAGGGAAAAAGAAGAGAGTAATTAAAAAAAGCTGCACTGGAAGCCACACCAGGGCACTGAGGGCCACAGCCAGGCTGCCCTTCAGCACCTCCAGGGATGGGGACCCCACCACAGCCCTGGGCAGTCCAGTCCAGGCTCTGATCACCCTTTCCATCAGGAAGGGCTTCCCAACATCCAACCTAACCCTCCCCTGGTGCAGCTGCAGGCCCTGCCCGCTCATCCTGGCTCTGGTTGCCTGGGAGAAGAGCCTGACCCCCAGCTGACTACAACCTCCATTCAGGGAGTTGGAGAGAGGGAGAAGGTCCCCTCTGAGTCTGCTCTTCTCCAGCCTAAACACCCCCAGCTCCCTCAGCATCTCCCCATGACACTTTCCCTCCAGTCCCTTCCCCAGCCTCGTTGCTCCTCTGGACCCGCTGCAGCCCCTCCATCTCTTCCTTGAAGTGAGGGGCCCAGAGCTGCCCCCAGTACTTGCCGAGAGGTCTCCCCAGTGACCGGCACAGGGGAAGAGTGATGTCCCCAGTCCTGCTGGCCACACCAGTGGTGATCCAAGCCAGGATGCCATTGGCCTTCTGGGCCACCTGGGCACCCTGCTGCCTCATGTCCATCCCATCTGGTCGTGTTCCTGTGCTACTGGATGCAGGGGATCCTGCTGTGCCAGGGGGATGGGACTGGATGGTTTTTCGAGGTCCCTTCCAACCTCTAATGATTGTGTGATCGTTCACCAGGAAGCAGGACCAAGGCTGGATTCGAAGGGATGGGTACAGGACTGCCCCTGAGAAACAAGTGGACTGGAGGAGGGAGATGGTCTCTTTCTCCAAGCCTCTGTGAGAGCAAAAGCATCAGGAGCTCAGCCAAGCTGTGTCCTCCTGTCCCCAGCTAAGGCAGCAGATGTCTGGGGGAGCAGACAGGCTCTGTGTCCCCAGGCACCGAGCAGCAGCGGGCGCAGGAGGGGCATCGGCCACCTGGCTTTGAAACACAGGGCCACAAATCACACGGGCTGCTGGTGGAGCAGAGTTGGTCAGTTGCCTTGAGAAGCCGCAGGAGAATGTCTGCTGCAGGGAAGAGCTGCACAGCCTGAACCTCTGCTTCCTTCCCCCTTAGCCAAACCAGCAACCAGCAGAGAATCACGGGATGATCCTCGTCAGGAAGGACCTCCCAGACCACCCAGTCCAACCACACCTGCACCAACAAACCCCTAAATCCCTGATTGATCAACAGACACCAGCCACACACCCCCCCGCCCCCCCCCCCCCCCCCCCCCGCGCNCCCCCCCACCCCTGCTCCTGCACCAGGGTGTGAAGCACCAGGGCCACACAGTTCTTGACCACCTCCAGGGATGGGGACTCAACCCCCTCCCTGGGAAGGCCCTTCCAGTGCCCAGCCAGTCCTTCTGGAAAGAGTTTCTTCCTGAGATCCAACCCAAACCTCCCCTGCCTCTGCTTCAGACCACTGCCCCTGGGTCTGTCAGCAGTTACTGAGGAGAAGGGGCCAACAGCCACCTCTCTAGACCCTCCCCTGCTCTAACCCTCCCCTGTGGGGCTTGAAGCCCTTCCCTCTGCTTCTGTCACTAATTCCCTCTGAGAAGAGACCAGCACCAGCATCTCGACACCCTCCTTGCAGGTAGCTGTAGAGGGCAATGAGGTCCCTCCTCAACCTCCCCTTCTCCAGACTGACCCAGCCCAGCTCCCTCAGCCTCTCCTCACACAACTGGTTCTCTAAACCCCTCACGAGCTGCTCTGGCCACCTCCCAGCATCTCAAGGTCTCTCCTGTAGTGAGGGGCCCAGAGGTGACCCCAGTGCTCAAGTTAGTGCCTGACTGCACCCTTTGCCCTGAGATCTCTGAAATCAAAATGAGTTGAAGAGAAGGTCTTGAGCAGTTGACCTAATCTGATCTGCAAGGCTTGATTCTTGGCAGGAGCCCCCGTGTGCTCAGGCCGTGTGAGCTGCAGCTGGACTTCACTGCCCGTAATGTCTTCCAGCTGTGGAGGAAGACTAGTGCCTACACCCAAACAGCTTTCCTAGAAAGAAAGATGTGCTTGGACCCTTCTCATTAACCCTCTAGGAAAACACTTGCCGTGCTGAAAGGACTCATGGGGCAGCCTTCTGAAGTCCCCCCACGTAACTGTGAAATGCTCGTGGTGCAGAGAGAACTTCCATTCAAAGCAGCCACGTCCTGAAGCTGAGGGAGCTCTCCTTCCTCTCCTCTCTGCAGCTGCAGTGCTGCTCCAGCTGCTGCAAAGCATCCAGGCACTGCCTACACGTGTGACTGGGGTAAAGGCTTCTCAGCTTCCCGTAGCCTTGCCTCCAGAAAAGCAAGACCATCTTCCATGGCCCACCTGAATGGAGCAGGACCCATCGCTCCCGTCTACAGACCTCCAGAGAGACATAAACCTCCGGCACCGGCAGCGGCTTAAAGCCTGAACTCAGGACCTGCTGCTCGAAGCAGATGGTGGATGGGGGGGGGGGGGTTTCACTTTTCCTACAGAATCATAGAATCATCAGGGGTTGGAAGGGACCTCAAAAGATCTTCTAGTCCAATCCCCCTGCCACAGCAAGTCTGTCTTATCCCTTCCTACACCCTTCTGTAAAACAACAGGACTAACCCTGCTGCAGAAGAGGTCCTTTGCTTAGGTGTGAGGGTGCTGGAGGTGCCAGAGAAAGCCCAGAGAGGAAGCTGAAGCTGTTGCCCTCTCTACATTGAACAGTTTGAAGGGTCCAGGTGTCCCCTTTCTCTCCACACTGGGGTACAACCTGACATCACACAACCACAGAATGTTAGGGATTGGAAGGGACTCTGCAAGATCACCCAGTCCCATCCCCTGCCACAGCAGGATCCCCTAGATCCAGACACAGGAACAGTCCAGGTGGGTTTGAAACGTGTTCAGAGAAGGAGACTCCACAACCCCCCTGGGCAGCCCCTTCCAGGGCTCTGCCACCCTCACTGGGAACAAGGTCCTTCTCACACTGATGTGGAACCTCCTCTGCTCCAGCTCACACCCGCTGCCCCTTGTCCTGTCACTGGGTGCCCCTGAGCAGAGCCTGGCTCCATCCTCCTGACACCCACCCTTCACATATTGATCAACATCCATGGGGTCACCCCTCAGGCTCCTCCTTCCCAGCTCCCTCAGCCTCTCCTCAGCAGGGAGACGTTCCCCTCCCTCCATCACCCCTGTGGCTCTGTGCTGGGCTCTCCCCAGCAGCTCTGTGTCCTCTGGGCCCAGCACTGGACACCAGATCCCAGCTGTGGTCTCAGCAGGGCAGAGCAGGGGGGAGGAGAACCCCTCTCCATCCACTAACTGCCCCCCGAGAGCCATTACCAGGGGCTGGCCACTGCCTCCGTAGCAACAGCAGCATCGCAGAAGAAATACAAGGAGCAAACAACAAAGGTCACTTTGTGCAGCCAGCACTTCCAAGCATGATCTCAAGCTTCATAAAGCAATGTTTATAAACTGGGTAACACCCAGGGCCCGACGTCGCAACAGAAGTAACCCCTGTGCCATCAGATTACCGCTCGTTGACTTTGCAACCACTAACGACGCTCCAAACCACAGCTTGAGATTCAAGGACCTTCAAGCCTGGGAGAAGCTCAAAGCCAGACCTGGCTGAAGGTATTTTCCTTCAGCTGAATGGGCTAAATGCTTCTAGAAGTTGGCTTGAAAGAGACCTGGGGGTCCTAGTGGAGAGCAGGGTGGCCAGGAGCCAGCAATGGGCCCTGGTGGCCAAGAAGGCCAACGGCATCCTGGGGTGGATCAGATGAGGTTGGATTTTGGGGCTTCAAAGACCCGTTGTAGGGTGATGTCCAGCTTCTTGTACCCCCAAGCCCTTGCACTTGGAAGATTTTAAAGGAAATTCTCTTATTTTACAGAAGTCTTCTCAAGGGAAGTTGGAGTCAGGTGGGAATTGGGCTCTTCTCCCAGGCACTTTTGGAAAAGGGAAGCAGCACTGCTCAGCAGCACCGTGAGCACGTGGCAGGTGCATCCTCCTGATCCTCTCCAGACTCTCCTGTCTTCCTGTACAGCTATTACCCTCGAGCCAAGTGCTAGGACTCCTCAGGCTCAGGGACTTTCACAGAAATTGAAGGATTAGAAGGGACCCCAATAGATCATCCAGTCCAGTCCCCTGGACAGCAGGATCCCCAAGATCCAGTCGCACAGGAACATAGCCAGGGGGGTTTGAAACATCTCCAGAGGAGGAGACTCCACAACCCCCTGGGTAGACCCTGCCAGGGCTCTGGCACCCTCCCTGGGAACAAGGTCCTTCTCACACTGATGTAGAACCTCCTCTGCTGCAGCTCACACCTGCTGCCCCTTGTCCTGTCACTGGGTGCTCTTGAGCAGAGCCTGGCTCCATCCTCCTCACACCCACCCTTCACATATTGATCAACATCCATGGGGTCACCCCTCAGGCTCCTTTTTCCCAGCTCCAGAGCCCCAGCTCCCTCAGCCTTTCCTCAGCAGGGAGATGCTCCCCTCCCTCCATCACCCCTGTGGTTCTGCACTGGGCTCTCTCCAGCAGCTCTGTGTCCTTCTGGAGCTGGGGAGTCCAGCACTGGACACCAGATTCCAGCTGTGGTCTCCCCAGGGCAGAGCAGAGGGGCAGAAAAACCTCTCTCCATCTACTAACCACTCCCGTTCTGATCCACCCCGGGATGCCGTTGGCCCTCTTGGCCACCAGGGCCCATTGCTGGCTCATAGCCATCCTGCTGGCCACCAGGACTTCCAAGAAGCCTGTTTGAAAACAGCAGCTCACATGATCTGTTTTCTGAAAGTCATACTTCTTTACTCAGTTGGTCTCCGTTTTTATAGCATCGTTGCCACAACTGAAGGCCTCCAAACGCTCCTCGGGGCGACCGCGGAGGGAAGCGGCGCTCCAGCAGTTCCCGTTCCATGGCTCAGAGCTGAGCTGAGCTGTGCTGTGCTGTCAGGCAGCTGACCTCAGGGCACAGCCCCAGGGGGTGGGACAACCATGGGGAGAGGGCTCATTTTGGAAGCAGCTTGGGCTGCTGGGGAGGCTGCCTGGGGAGCTGGGCAGACACCTCTCTAAAGGTCTGTTCTGTTCCCACCGTGGGGCTAATTCTAGGTGGGGAAGGGCTGGAATGACAGAGGTTGGCAACGAAGGAGAACAACAGGAAAGCACCCCAAACTGAATTTGCTGAAGTCTGACAATCCCACAGCCCAACCTGTGCCAAGCTCCACGGGCTGCTGGTAGCAATCACGAGCGTGACAGGAACCATCAGTCGTTGACAACAGAAAGAGGCTGTCAACCCCCATTTGAGCCTCATGAAAGAGGGGCCGAGTGGGTGTGTTGGATGTGAGGGTTCTGTATGATTGTGGGCAACATCCCTCAAGCTTTCTGGGGCACAGTAAGATCACAGAGTCACAGAACATCAGGGGTGGGAAGGGAACTGCAAAGATCACCCAGTCCAATCCCCCTGCCACAGCAGGATCCCCTCAGCACCCTGCTCTGTGGGGGATGAAGGGGTCCTCTCTGTCTAGAAGTCATTAAAAGTCACCACAACCTCTGCAGAAAGTTCTGACTTCCATCTCAGCCTCCCCTTGTCCACTCATCACCATTTATGATAAAGGCAGACCCAGTGCTATCTGCTTCTCAGAGTCACAGCATCATTCAGGCTGGAAAAGACCCCTGGGATTGTCAAGTCCACCCATCAGCCCGACTCTACAAGGGCACCCCTAAGCTACATCCCCCAGCACCACATCTAAGTAATTTTTAAACACTTCCAGGGACAGGGACTCAACACCCACCCTGGGCAGCCCAGCCCAGGGCCTGACCACTCTCTCCAGGAAGAATCTCTTCCTGATGGCCAGTGTGACCCTCCCCTGGTGAAGCCTGCAGCCCTTCCCTCTGCTTCTGTCACTGATGACCTGTGAGCAGAGCCCAGCACCAGCATCTCTGCAGGGTCCTTCCAGAGAGCTGTAGAGAGCGATGGGGTCTCCCCTCAGCCTCCTCTTCCTCAGACTAACCAGCCCCAGCTATCTCAATCCTTCTTGTTCTGTCACCAATGACCTGTGAGAAGAGCCCAGCACCGACACCTGGGCAGTTTGTTCCTTAAGTGCTCAAGTTTCCTCGTTACTTCCTTGGTGCTCACCAGCAACTGAGGTTCAAGCAGGCTTTTCCTGCCAGCCAGCAAGAGCAGACACGTGCAGCCAAATGCCTTTGCCTCTGACATCACTGGTAACAGGAATCAGCTCTGCCCTCTGGCACCCTGTTACTCACAACCTTGCTGAGCAGCATCACTGTGCAAATATTTATGGTTCTGAGAGACACCGAATTCACTGGAACTGCTCTGCAGCCCCAGAGCCCTCCCTCAGGTTCAGCCAGGGCACCAGCAACAGCCCCAACCCCGCGGTCAGTGAGCAGAAGGGGAGCTGCATCGTGCGGGCGTGTTTCTGTCTGTCCTGTAGGATGGACCATGAGCTGGCTCAGACGCCACCCTTGCTTGTCACTAGCTGTAGCAAGGCTGTGAAAACCACGTGGAAGACCCTTTGAGCCAGACTGGTTACTGCTGTGACCTCTCCTCCCCATGTCTGCTGTTCCCAGGGCTCTGGGAGCAACACAAGGCTCCCTGGGGACCACTACAGGATGTGTGAATCCTGCCTGGTCATGTTCCTGGGAGACTCGGTCTGGGTGGTCCTGCTCTGGCAGGGGGATGCACTGGATGATCTTTCGAGGTCCCTTCCAAACCCTAACAGTAGGTGACCCTGTGTAAGGGTGTCCAGAGACTGGTGTCACAGTGTCACTGCTTGGCTTTTCTGCATAGCCAGCAGGGTGCTCAGGTAGCCTGGAAGGCCGATGGCATCCTGGCTTGAATCAGCAAGAGTGTGGCCAGCAGGGCTACGGACATCATTCTCCCCCTGTGCTGGGCACTGAGGAGACCCCCCATCCAGTACTGGAGGCAGTGCTGGGCCCTTCACTTCAAGAAAGAGATTGAGGGGCTGGAGTAGGTCCAGAGGAGCAATGGAAAAGACCCCCTGGGATCACCGAGTCCAACCATCAACCCTACAAGTTCCCCCTAAACCACATCGCCCTGGGCTGCTAAGATCCCCACAATCTGGGTGCTTGGAATGCCACCCTGCTCTTTCTGTGGCTGGCCACCACAAATGGTAGAAAGAACCAGCAAGTTGGTGTCTGCCCTAAACAGCCCTCACGTTAAACGGTGGTTCTTCCAAACAGCTGCATCCAGCTGCTCCCTCCCTCCCTCCCTCCCCAGCACTCTGCGTCTTCGTCCGGAGAGGCCAGCCAGCCTCTCTGAGCTGCTGTCGCAAACCAGGGACAATGAGAAAGGGCAGGTGAAGGTGTAAGTCAGAGGGCAGGAGGTGCAGAGTGGGAGACACGAAGACAATAGGAACAGGAGAGCTCAGAGGAAGAAAGGGGTGATGAGGTGTGTACCTCAAAGACTTTGACGGCCTTGGAGAGCTCAGTCTTCCTCACGTCACAGAGAGTGAGGTTCAGGATGAGAATGGCCCTGCTCTCCTCCTGGCTCGAGTCCAGACTCCACGTCACACATCTCCTTCTCCTTGCTGGCCTCCTCCTTTTGACCTGAGACTCCCACCAGCTCAGTCTTCGTTGAGTCAGGGGCATGGATTGCACCTGTCAGAGGTTGAGTGGAAACTGCCTGAGGACGCAAGTGCTTCTCCTGGAGCGATGGTGCGGGGGTGCAGCGGAACAGGGGGTGCAGCGGAACAGGGGGTGCAGCGGAACAGGGGGTGCAGCGGTCAGAGCTGCCAGACAGCAGCAAAGCTGACTGATTCCCACGGGGTTAGGTGTGAACAGCCCCAGCTCTCTCCGTCTCTCAGTCTCATCAGGTTGATTCTCCAGGTCCTTCCTCAGCTTCATTGCCCTCGCTCCAGCACCTCAAAGTCTCCCTTTTACTGAGGTGCCCAAACTAGAACAGTAGAACCTCTCTCCTCATTGGCTCCACCATCTGAGCCAAAATGTTATCATCAATACACTGGAGGACCTTCCTGGACTGTACGAGCCTGTCTGTGCGGCTTTCCAAGGAGATATCAGGATAATTGAGGTCCCCCGTGAGAACCAAGGCCTGTGATTGAGAGGCTACTTTCAGCTGTTGGTTGAAGGCCCCACCAAGGTCCTCATCCTGATCATTAACACCTGCAATTAACACCTACAACAGAGTTTTCCACTGCCTGCTCCTTCATGCCTTCGGCCTCCCCCTTGATCTTTACCTGCAAACTCTCAATGCAGCTTTCATCCCCACCAAGGCAGAGCTCAGAAGTTCACGTAAGGAGCAGCCCCACCACCCTGCCTTGCTGGCCTGTCTTTCCCTTGATTGCACCACTGCAGCACCCGAGCTATCGCCCCACGCCGCAGTTGTTACAGTGAGATGGTGAAATGGATGGTGAACTGGCTGCAGGATAGAGGCCAGACCGTAGTGGGCAGTTGGACAGAGCCGAGCTGGAGACCTGGATTTAGTGGAGCACCCCAGGGGTCGGTACTGGGACCAGTACTATTTGATATACTCATTAATGAACTGGATGAGAGATTAGAGAGCACTGTCAGCAGGTTTGCTGATGACACAGAGCTGAGAGGAGTGGCCAACACCCCAGCAGACTGTGCTGCCATTCAGCAGGACCTGAACAGGCTGGAGAGCAGGTTGGGGAGACACTGAATGAACTGTAACAAGGGCAGTGTAGAGTCTGGCATCTGAGCAAGAACACCCCCAGGGATAGGGTGGGAACTGACCTGTTGGAGAGCAGCATAGGAGAAAGGGACCTGGGGGTCCTGGTGGCCAGCAGGATGGCCAGGCCCCAGCAGTGATAAATATGGAAAGGGTGGGTGCCAGGAGGATGGAGCCAGGCTCTGCTCAGGGGCACCCAGTGACAGGATAAGGGACAGTGGGTGTGAGCTGGAGCAGAGGAGGTTCCACATCAGTGTGAGAGGGACCTTGTTCTTGGTGAGGGTGCCAGAGCCCTGGCAGGGGCTGCCCAGGGGGTTGTGGAGTCTCCTCCTCTGGAGATGGTTCAAACCCACCTGGCCATGTTCATATGTGACTGGATCTGGGGGATCCTGCTGCGTCAGGGGGACTGGACTGGACTATCTCTTGAGGTCTCTTGCAATCCCTGATATTCTGTGATCCTCAGAAGAGACAGTGGTTTTAATCCTGAGATTAGTGCCTCCTATTTTGACAGAGCCCCCACTTGTAGCTGTGGGTCTACAAGACTGGTTCAGCACCCTCCCTGCATTCCCCAGAGCAGACTTACCTGCAGTGAAGCTGCTGCCCTCCCCTGAGCTCCTCCTCAGGACAAGCACTGTAGTGCCCTCAGGTGCTTCTCACTGACAGAGCACAGCCCCCTCTGTGCCAGGTGAGACTAGTCTCGTTGCCTTCTCCATCAGCTTTAAAAATGGTGGGGGCCCTCGGCCTGAGACAGAGCACTGGGAAGGTCTTGATTTCTCCACCTGTTTCCTATTTGGACAGATAAACCCAAGGTGAATTTTGGAGTCTTGTGCTCAGGAGGCGGGTCTCAGCATCCCGAGGAACTCTGCTCCATGCAGGCGTGAGGCACTGTGATCTTTGCAGGGTGCAGTGAGTGCCAGCTTGGCGACAGGTGTGTGTGCCCTCCCGTGGGCAGGGCAGGGCAGGGCAGGGCAGGGCGGGCCTCTGTCCGCGGTGCTGAACCCGGCCCGGCTCCAGGCTGCAGTAGCCCCCGGGCCGTGGGCCACCCCCGGCTCCCACCCTAAGACTGGTTTCGATTTGAACATGAAGTANCACTGGGCTCTCTCCAGCAGCTCTGTGTCCTTCAGGAGCTGAGGGTCCCAGAGCTGGACACAAGATTCCAGATGTGGTCTCAGCAGGGCAGTTCTTGCTCAGGGAGTGCCCTCTGCAGAGCAGCGACTCGTCACAGCACACAGCATTCGCCACCTCACAGAGCCTGTTGGGACTCGTGCGTCTGCAAACACAGTCTGTTTATTGTTCTGGTGATGAACCTTTGTTAATGAGGCTGCAGCTTCCTCGCAGTGGTTCCTGCTGGCACCCCTACTTCGCATCAGCGGCAACGTGCCACACTTAAGGAGAAACAGAAAGCTCAGGACAGAGGTGCTTGTGGGGTGCAGAGGTCCAGAAGGCCAAGCAGCACATGAGCACCCCCCAACAGGTGTAGGCTTTGCGACTCTATAGGACCCTTGCTCAAACGCGAGGAGCTGAGGGAGAAAGCAGGTGGGTTAGTGAGTCAGTGGCTGCCATCGTATCTCTGGGCTCAGGGTGGCAACGTGACCTCACAGCCGCAGCAGGCTGCAGCTCTGCGCAGAGGAGACCTCCTCCTGCTGACCCTTGGCACAAGGCATCTGGAGGCTTCCCCCAGGTTCCCAGGACTATGGCAACATTGACACGTTAGTGAGAAGACAGGGATCAGTGTCTGAAGGCACAAAGAGTCAAGGGTCACCTGCAGGTGTCTACTTCTCTGCTAATCTACAGTAACTAAGGTCTATAACACAAATGTCCATGCAGTACGCGGGGAGGCTAGATGAAGACTGGCATTGGCATGGGGCATCTTCTAGTCAGTAGCCAGTGGGTAGCAAGTTACAGCAAATGTTCATTTTATCTTCTGAAGGGCGTTGCAAAGGATCCCGATCTCACCTGCAAGGGAAACAGCCAGGGCAGTTAATTCTACAGCAGCCAACTCCTGAGTGTATTCACCCTTCCACTGAGAGAACGAGGTGAGCACAGACCTCATCACTCTCCACAGCTCTCTGAAAGGACCCTGCAGAGATGCTGGTGCTGGGCTCTGCTCACAGGTTGTTAGTTACAGAAGCAGAGGGAAGGCCTTCGAGCTTCAACAGGGGAGGGTTAGTCTGGCCATCAAGAAGAAATTCTTCCCAGAAAGAGTGGTCAGGCCCTGGGCTGGGCTGCCCAGGGTGGGAGTTGAGTCCCCATCCCTGGATGTGTTTAAAACACTCTTAGATGTGGTGACAGTTACCTGGTGACTGTTACTTCAAGGTAACGGATTTACTTACTATTGATAGTGTCAGCCAAGTTCTTCAGCTGCTTCGCGTTGTCCAAGACCTCAATGCTCTGGGTGTAGGGGTTGTACCGGACTGAGAAAGGGCGAGGGATCGTTTGAGCGAATTTCCTGGGGCAAGAACAGAAAGACAGGGAAACGTGAAGAAGTGATTTTGTAGGGACTTGCTCTTCTCTTGGTGTCTGCAGTTACCGACGAGGGAATGAAGAGAATCTGCAAAAGGAAATAACAGTGACCTGAGAGCTACAGCAGCCTGTAACTGCAGCAGGGATCTGCAGTAGCCCTACCACCTTTGCTTTCTTTCCAAACAGGGCTAATTATCAGAGAATCACTGGATGGCCGAGGCTGGCAAAGCCCCGTGAGCTCATCCAGCC
>VXBP01009801.1:10272-51259 GCA_013400115.1 Rhinopomastus cyanomelas | reverse complement strand
TAGAGGGGGAGAAGAACCTCTCTCAACCTGCTAACTACCCCTCTTCTGATCCACATGCTGCACATCATGGAGCTGAACACTGACATTCCCTCTCTAAATAGTAGCAGTGGCCACTGCATCGTAAATAAAGCACCATTCACCTAAACTGAAGAAGTCCTTGTACCCACATGTCAACAGTTACATCTAGATGCTGTTTTGCACCGGGGGAGAGCTGCATTCCTACCTCTGCCCTCCTTGGAGTGAGTTCCATGAGGCAGAATGAGCAGAAGGTGGGTCACTTTATTCCTGTACAATGCTCTGAGCCATGGTTCCACTGCAAAGCGTCAGTTAACTTAGACAAAGCATCCTTCCCCATCGTCAGTGGGGGTAAGGAAGGGCCATCCTTTACCTTCCTCCAGCCCAGAGTGGAGAACAGCTGGGACATCCTCCTGCACCCACTCACGGGGAATTCAAGAAGCCTGTGAGTGTGTGTTAAGCAGGACATGATGGCGTGACAGCTCTGTCTTTCCCTCTGGCCCTTATTGGCATGATGCTCCTTCCTGCATTTCCTTCACAGTTTATTAGCTCCCCTGCCCATGAGGCTTAACAGGAGCTTTTTCATAGAATCACAGAAGGGTTTAGGTTGGAAGGGACCTCAGACATCATCTGGTTCCAACCCCCCCTGCCATGGGCAGAGACACATCTCACTAGATCAGGTTGCCCAGAGCCCCATCCAACCTATCCTTGAACACTTCCAAGGATTATAAGAAGAAACAACCTCCCTGGGCAACCTTTTTCCAGTGCCTCAGCACCCTCATAGTGAGGAAGTTCTCCCTAAGATCCAATCCAAATCTACCTTTGTTTTAGTTTGAAACCCTACCCCTTGTCCTATCACTAGAATCCCTTGTAAAAAGTCCCACTCCAGCTTCCTTGTGGCCCCTTTCAGGTACTGGAAGCTGCCCTATGGAGCCTCTCCAGGCTGAACAGCCCTAATTTCCTCAGGCAGTCCTCATAGCAGACCTGCTCCAGCCCTCTCCTCATTGCTGTGGTCTCCTCCAGAACAACTCCCACAGTTCCATGTCCTTCTTCTAGTGGGGACTGGACAGATGCTCCAAGAGCAGTGAGTGAAGATAGCACTTCAGTGTCTGGCTGGCAAGATCTCTTTAAAGGTGTACAATGCCTCCTAAAGCCAAGACTCACAGCAGGCTCCTCTGTGAAACCTAACCAGGCTTGAACCTCGGTGTCAGCCAGATACATCTCGCTCCGCATTTGCCAGCTACAAAAAACATCACGGGCCTGGATGTTTCAGGATTTACTGCTGCAGAAACTCTCCAGTGTCACCTTTCTCCCCTTTTATGTCTCGGCCATAATCTTAAATTCAGCTGAATACAAAGAGCTGCCTGTAGACAGCTAATCCCAAGGATGGAGCTTTGTGTGAAACCTGAAGAGAGTAGGGGGGAAGAAATGAAGGAAAGAGAAAGAAGTCACTGGGAGGGACTGGCAGGAAACACAAGTATTTGGGACTAATTTTTGCTAGTATTCATCAACCCTGGTTAAGGGCTGAATTAAACAGCTCCTCCTTTGCCCTGGCCTGTTCTCACACCGTGTAGTCACCACAGCAGATAATGCAGCGAACAATAGATACTGCAAACATGAGCTGGGGTGGAAAGTCCTGTGCAGTGCAGGTGTGGGAGGCAGAGGTCAGGGTGGAGCAGCAGCTTTCGTTCCACTCCTGGAAGGATTATCCACCAGATCCGTGGTGAAATCCAGGTTTGATAATGCTGCAGTAATTACACAGCAAACCCAGCCTGTGACCCAAGTCCTAATCGCGTTTAAAGAGCTCTCGCCGTGCCGGGGAGGTGCGAGGTTTGGATGTGCCTCGGTAAGATGAGCAGTCCTGGCTGTTAGAGACCTCCCTGAGCTCTAGGACCGACTCCTGCCCGGCAGAGTCTCGGAGCTGGAGCGGTGGGAGCTCAGTGGTTTGCAGATTTTCCAGATGTGTTGACCTGAATTTATACAGGCTCTGCTCCAACTCTCTCTCAGACTTGATGTGCCCCAAGGTACTGAAAATCCTTCCACCTTTGACCCTGGTCAGATGAGTGACTCCAGTACTGGGACATCTCCAAACCCCCTGCTGAATCCCCTGGTGCCTTTGCTACAGAGAAAGGCTGCCCTCAGGCACCAGTGTGTTCCCTGGGAGACGGGAGGTAGAGGGATGATTTTAACCTTAAGAAACAGCTCTGCAACCACCTCTGGGTCTCACATAACCACACACACGTCCTGCACGCTGGAGCCAAGGACCTTCCTTGCAGTTTGGGAAACCCATCAGACAAGGAGCATCTCCACAGAAAAGCACAGTGCACATTCCTCCTGGCTGAATGGAATCACTCCAGGAAATCAAAACGGGAAAGACCCCAAAAGCAAGGCAAGGTGGTTGGAAGCCAGATAAACACATCAGTAGTAGACAGCACTTCTCTGTCCTACTGCATCGCTTCAGCGTGTGCACTCTTTTGAGCAGCTAGATACTGGCACCAGTGTTTTACAGTCATGTAGTATTTTTTAGCAGGAATGAGCAATGTCACCCCATACCATGGATACTGGAAGGAAAGCAGAGTTGCCCGTGGGCTACCTGCTTTTCACAGAACATTAGGGAATGGAAGGGACCTAGGAAGATCATCCAGTCCAATCCCCCTGCCACAGCAGGACCACGAAATAAAGCATTCTATGCTGGAACAGGTCCCTCACAGTGTATCTACGAGCTCTACACACCAAGCAAAGAGAGACTTTGCAACAGTCTCTCTTGCAGGAATCCCACCTTTGCCAAGCACTTGATACTCTCAGCCTCCCGGACCCCAGAGGAACCTACAGATGTGATTTAGGATGACTCTGGTCTCCTTTTGAGGATTACAACTCAATTTTGCAATCACTGTCCGCAATGGCTCGTGAAACCAAAGAAGAGGGGCGGCCAAGCTTTTATTGGGAGCCTTTCCACTGGCTGCAAACGGCAGGACACACTTTTACAGTCCATGCCTCTTTGATATATGACACACGCTGCTGTGTGGGTGCCTACCTGCTAAAACTGTTTCGCTTTGTCCCCTTTCTTTCTTGTCTACATGTGGTTTGTGTCTGTGCATGCTTAGCTAATCTCTCATGGCATTTCTAAGTAGCCAAACCCTTTTTGTTGCTGCTGTGCCTTACTGCTACCTTGCGATGAAAACAATCCAAATTGCAAACTAGAACCATATTCCCTGCTCCATCCACTCTTAACAATGCACTCTTTTAGCACAGAAGGATTAAAAACACTAACAGGCAGCATAGAGCAGCCACAGTCATCATGGAAAACAATTCCAGTTGGAGCTAGTGATGAGGCTGAGTACTCTTTGCAGACTTACAGAACATCAGGGATTGGAAGGGACCTCGAGAGATCATCCAGTCCAATCCCCCTGCCACAGCAGGATCACCTAGATCAAGTTGTGCAGGAACATGTCCAGGCAGGTTTTAAACATCTCCAGAGAAGGAGACTCCACAACACCACTGGACAGCCCCTTCCAGTGCTCTGTCACCCTCAACATGAAGAATTTCCTTCTCATATTGATGTGGAACCTCCTCTGTTCCAGCTCACACCCATTGCCCCCTGTCCTATCATTTGATGCCACTGAGCAGAGCCTGGCTCCGTCCTCCTGATACCCACCCTTCATGTATTTATAGACATTAATGAGGTCGCCCCTCAGTCTCCTCCAAGCTCAGGAGACCCAGCTCCCTCAGCCTTTCCTCATCAGGGAGATGTTCTACTCCCTCCTTCATCTTCATGGCTCTGTGCTGGACTCTCTCCAGCAGTTCTGTGTCCTTCTGGAACTGAGGGGCCCAGGACTGGACACAATATTCCAGGTGCAGTCTCACCAGGGCAGAGTTCTTACAGCATTTACATAAACTTATCAGAGTAATAAGCAATGGATTTTAAAACCTCTGAGGCAAAATCTAGGACACTAAAACAGTAACAATAACAGCGCAGCACAACATTCTCCAACAAGCAAAGATCGAGATCACCAGCCCTGTGCTGGGACAAGGAGTGAAGGCTCAGCACAGAGTCCCAGGGAACAGTTGCTGTAGCCAGGGGTGAGCTAACCTGTGCTCATTTATATCTTCTAAGGATCCACATCGATTAAAACACTCGGTCAATGTTCTGTGACACAGAGGAAACAGGAATAGCTGCTAAACACTGCTGTTGTGATTTATCCATCACACTGTGTTGCCTCAGGGTGCCTCTGCCTGGAAATGGGCAACACTGCCTGTTGCGCCAAGGCCAGGAGAGATGCAGCAGCAGCAGCAGCATGTGTGACTTCAGAAGAGAAAAATCATTAATCTTTAAACTCAGCTTTCATTTCTCTGAAGGGAACAACCTTGTCTCATGCAAAGTGCTGACATACACAGATTTACGTACTTACGTACCTTGTGCGCATCCCTGGTGAGGTAGGACCACAGATGATCTCCAGCACCATGGGACAGTTTTTCATGGCTCTGAGTAGCTCAAAGCACAGGCTATCTCTGCTGAGGACCAGATCACAGCTAATTAAACACTAATAAAGCCTTATCCTCAGCTGCTGTGGGTCACTTCAGGAATGAGGGAGGATGATGAATGGGAGAGTCCCACGTGGTAAATGTTCCCACCTTGATGGGAACTGGGGTCCCTCCTGGCAGCCCATGTGTCTAATTGAAACCAAATCAGGGAGATAAGAGGAAGAGCAGAGCTTAGAGATAATTGTGGGTATATCTGGGGAATTTCTTCCTTCCCAAAGAAACAGTAGGTGTCAGACACCTTTTCATGGGAAAAGGTCTCTGGTGGAAAAGTTGTACTGAAAAAGGCTTTTGCAGTGCTCAAAAGTGAAGAGGGAAGAACCTCACCAAGACCAGGACATGTACATGCAGACATCCAGACTGAGTGTGCACCCTGTGGGAAGACTAGCCCCTCCTTTCCCAACCCCTATCTGCGTGGAGGTGCTGGGTCATCTGGCAGAGAACTGCAGAAACATCTGCAGCGGTGCCGTAAACTCCTCAAACCCTGGCAGGAGGCCCCGGTAACACCAGAGGCAGGAGAAGCAAAATACTTCACCTAGTCCTGTTTTTTTCCTGCAGCTCCATTCACCTGAGCAGGTTGGTGCAAAGCCTGGTGCTGTGTATTAGGGAAGGGCTTGCATGGACATCCACTATGACTGGGAATGAAGAGCACTGCTGTGGAGTGCCCTTGTGCTGCTGGGAGAGCTCTGCTAAGCCCTGGCCTTGAGAAACCCTGATTTCCAGGAATAAAAGTCTCTTTTATCTTATAGTTCAGTCCTTCCAAATGGTTTAAACTAAGAGGACCACATAATCCTGTTTTTCAATGGGGATGTTTGTAACCCAGGGACAACGCGTAATCCCACTGCAATCCCTTCAAAATTCTTGGAGAAGAATTGAGTGATGCTGCTTTTGTTATTCCCAGTAGAGAGCTGAGTAAGGAGGGGAGGGAGGATCACACAACTGTTCTGGTTCCTCCTTACATTGCTTTTTACTTCAGAAAGTTAAGCAGGAATAAATGTTTGGATCTCCTGTCATTGTGATCTAAATATCTTCCCCATGGAGCAAGTCTTTAGCTCCTTTCAGCTTTCCAAACCCAAAATTGCTCCTTCTGATTGCCAGAGCTGGAACTAAATACTCGAGGCAGCGTGTCTGAGGCACCAAAATGAACATCTCACCGTTCACTAAGGAACAGCTGGGGGAGAAAGAAGTAAAAAGCTGTCGTTTCTGCTACTCACTGTCTGCAGTATCAGCTGATACTGGTGGCTTACATCAAATCATCTCAACCATCAGTATTTTGTACTAACTATCTTAACAAACTGTGAGTTTGGGCTGTTCAGCCTGCAGACAAGGCGGCTCTGGGGGCACCTCCTTTTAACCTTCCAGTAAGGCTCTACACAAAGGCAGGGGAAGGTCTTTTCAAGAGGGTTTGTACAGATAGGACAAGGAGCAGTGGGTTCGAGCTGGGAAAGGAGAGATTTAGGATGGATATTAGAAAAAAGTTCTTCAATGTGAGGGTGGTTGATGACTGGAGTGGACTGCCCAGGTTGGTGGTGGGGGCCACATCCTTGCAGTCATTTAAGGTCAAGCTTCAGGAGGCTCTGAGCAACCTGACCTGGGTAGAGTTGTCCCTGTGTAGGGAGGTTGGACTAGATGACCTCTAGAGGTCCCTTCCAGCCTAGAACATTCTATGATTCTATGAAACTGAATTGAACCAAAGTGTTCTTGTGTCCTGGAGATGTGACTGAGATGGAACAGTTTCACACCATTCACAGAGCGGGGCTCCAAGGGTTTTAGTTCTTCCATTTGCTGCCATCAGAAGTGCTGCTGCAACAGGAATGCTCCTGGCAGGCTCTTTGAGTGTGAGCCCTGCCTTCAGGGATGCTTTCTGCCTGTTCCTGTGCCACCCCACATGTGACCTTCTGTGGGGGGACACCAGTGCCACCTGAGTTTTGTCACTTGTCACCTCCAGGCACCTGTGAGAAGACAGCAGGTACCTCAACCCCTGCGCCACAGCCAGGGAGTGGCCTCAGTCCCTGAAGGCAAAAGCCTCCAAAGATAAGAAACCCAGAGGAGAGCAGAAAACCTATGGGGTTCACCCTCAAACCCCTAAATCCCGGACACATCTATTTATTTATCAATTTGCCTTCTTGGGTTTACCTTGAACACATCTTTTTTGCAGTTTCTCAGGGCACCTCATCACCCCCCAGGGAAGGTGTGGGCTTCCCTGGCAAGAGGGTGTCTCTGGCAGAAGGGTGTCCCTGGGCAGGGACGGTGGTCCCGGAGCTGGGGCATCCCGGGCGGGCTGGCTGTCGCCGCACTGAGGCTGCGGCTGCTGCTGACCTCTGCCGGCAGCGAGGGGCTGTCCCGGTACCGGGAGCTGCTCGCACCGCGGCAGCACTGGGGAACGGGGAGAACTACCCAGGTACCGAGTCGTGGGGAGAGGGAAATGGCTCAAAAGAGACCAGAAGAGGAGGTTGCCCGGGCTCTGTCTTCTCCTGCGTGAGCCAGTGGAAAGCGAATAGCTCTTGGAGGAAAACAGAGAAAACAAGAAGGGCAGCACTTTTTAGAGAGCAACACCATCAAGATTGTTTTAAAAAGTGCTGCCTGCACTCCTTAGCTGGCATCAGAGCTGGGTCTGTTTGCCCCAGTAGTTTCATCCTACAGTAAAGCCACCCCAAACTATACAATGGCTGGTGTGGAGTGAGGGACAGATGGGTGCTGATCGCAGCACGGCTGAGCACGAACAAGCTGCTCAGGTTGGCCCTGCTCTTGGAAAGCCGAAGTCCATGAACATAGCGGGGGCAGACACTGGCCATGGCCTTTGCACCCATCTTGCATCAGGCTTGAGCGTGGGATAGCTGCTCTCTGGTCTGATGCACAAGGCCAAAGCAACAATTTACCTCACTGAGTGCCTGGAGTGTTGGAGAAGAACCTGTATGAGCACTGCCAGGTGAGCAGCCCTCAGCCAAGTGTGGCACTCCTTATAAGGACATTTCCAGTTACCCCACTTTGACATACGGGAACTTCTGGGACATTTCTGCTCCACACATGGCACTGCAATGGGAACTACTGCTGGGCTTCCAAATGGGATGGGAGCTGCACACAAGAACTGCTTATGATGACTTTGACATACACCAGGGAGAGCCAGAATCAACTTTGGAACTGATAACATAGCTGGCCAAATCAAATAGTCCTGCTTTAATTTTTTTAAATATATATATATATATATATGTTTAACTAGTTATACAGGTGCAGTATTCCTTTTCCTTTGCCATCCAAGTCACCCCCTATAATAGGCTGCCCAGGGGAGTTGTGGAGTCTCCTTCTCTGGAGGTATTTAAAACCCACCTGAACATGTTCCTGTGTGACCTGATCTAGGGGTCCTGCTGTGGCAGGGGAATTGGACTGGATGATCTTTTGAGGTCCCTTCCAATCCCTAATGTTCTGTGATTCTATCTCACTCACTCAGGACACTGGTCTGGTTCACAGGTCTTCTCTTTTAGTCTGCTTGTTACTGCACCCACCTTATGTTTTAATTTATCTATATTATAAGGTTTTGTGCTGAGAATATGCTGCCTTCTCTCCTCTCACTCAGGAGGATCACTGAGTCACTCCTTATCTGCACAGGCTTTGCTCTCTCTGGCATCATTCACCTCCAAATAGGAAATCACAAACCGTTCACCTCACAGAACCAAAATGCCTCAGCAAACACTTTGTTGTGCCTCTCGTGCAAGATGTAATAGGTGCCCGTGTTACTTTGTCGTTGCATTGTCACTGGAAAGGGATTGAGCAGCAGGGCACGGAGGGCTCTGGGATTCCATCTCCGTCCACCTGTGGCTGTGCAGAGCCGGGGGAGGCCAGGGCGGGCTGAGGTCGTGACACAGCCAGGGCCACAGCCACTAGGCGAGGACAGAGCTCACACCCTGGACACCAACTTTGGGTGACCCGTGCTCGAGGTGCGTTTCCTCGCAGGCGATACCGGGCAACACCGCGCGTGCCGGGCGGCGGGCGGGCGGGCGGCACTCCCGGGCGCCGCGGGCAGGGGGCGCTCACGCTGCACTGGAACGGCCGCGGCCGCGGAGCCGGGGGTTCCGCGGGGTCTCTCACTGCAGCGCGGCGGAGGCTGCCCCGGAGCCGGCAGCTCCTCGCTTGAACTGCCGAACTCTGCGCTACTGTGACAGGCCTGAGCCGGGCGTCTCGTATTGGTAACGACTGTTATTTCGGGAGGAGCGAGTGGCGCTCCGAGCCCTTCTGGTGGCCGCAGGAGTGGAGTCAGGCAGTGCCCGGCGGGGCTGTGCCGGGCTCGGGGGGCTGCTGCCTGCAAGACCTGCCCATCGCTCTGCTCCACCTGCCTGTCCCACACACACAGACCAGGGCTTCCTACGAGCTCCAAGTCCACCCGATCATCCGCTTCTAAGGGATTAAGGGACTTGAACATCTCTCCTATGAGTGAAGGTTTTGAGAACTGGGGCTGTTTAGTCTGGAGAAGAGAAGGCTGAGAGGGGATCTGATTAATGTCTATAAATGTCTGTGGGGCGAGGGTCAAGAGGAAGAGGCACAGTAATAGCACAAGAAACAATGAACATAGGAGGTTCCACCTCAAATCTCCTTACTGTGAGGGTAACAGACCCCTGGAACAGACTGCCCTGAGAGGCTGTGAAGATATCTCTGGAGGCTTTCAAAACCCACCTGGATGTGTTCCTGCATGGCCTGTGCTAGGGAATCCAGCTCTGGCAGGGGAGTTTGGCTAGATGAACTTTCAAGGTCACTTCCAACCCCTAACATTCTATGATTTTGTATTTTCATTTCATGGTGCAGAATGAAACGAAACTTCCATTTCAAAGATCAGCGATTTACATCTTTCCTGGGGCATGGAGGAACGCATCTGCAGTGATGTGCCTCCACTCCATCTCCAGGAATGGAATCTTTGCTGGGTTTTCTCTTCACCTATTTTAACCAGAGTTAAAGAGTTCCTTGAGGTTGGCAGGTACATCAGATAAATACTCAGAGGACTCATGCAAGCTACTCCCGAGATAATAAAATAATAGCAACAAGGATCGTATCTCAATACCTTTCCAAACACATCTTTTAGAAGAGTTAACTGCCACGGTGCTGATTTGGCATTTCCAAATTATTAACATTCCTATTTTAGCATCACAGAAGCTTAATTGCTGAGCAAGTATAAACAAGGAGTTCCAGTTACAAAAACCTCTCATACACAGAGGATTCATCTTCATTTTTTTAAATTGCATTTTACTGCCTTCATTTTGCAAATGGCAAAAGCACAGTGGCTCCCATTATAAAGGTGTGCACTGCAGTTTACTACGTGGAACAGTTTGCTGTAGTCTTTACGAGAGCTCTAGCAGATCTGCTGCACGATGTCACTTGCCACATCTCTGCTTTGCTTTGAGCATTTCTAGTGTCTCAGCAGTGGGGTAGCCCATAGTCAGGTTTGTTGCACACAAATGTCTTCACCTGCTCATTTCCCAGCCTAAGCTAATCCAAATCCCCTCCACACAGTCCCAGCAGGGACAGAGTCTTCCACATCTGAGGCAGAGGAAAGAGCTGAACACTCTCAGTGTGACTGGACTGACTGTGCTTTGTGCCTACAGGGTAGCAACACCAGTTTCATGGTGGGGACAGGTACACAGGAATGAGTCTCTAGATCCAGTCCTGCCACGCTGAAGCCCTATCTCATCTCTGCTATTAGAGGCTTTTGCTTTCCTACTGAGCTGAGCTGCAGGGTCTCAAAGGGGATCTTGTCTAAGCCAGTGTGAGCAGTCCCTCTGATCCACTAATGCACTGCTCTCCAGAGGTGTGAGGGACACAAAGTCCAGGGAGCACTAGGCTGCTGCTTGTGTGTGTCTAGGTGTGACAACTCCAGCTACCTCTGCCACCACTCACCACCATGTCCTGCCTGCTTTTCCCTGTAAACACATGCCTGGCAAGGGAGAGAAAGGGGGCAAATCTCAGCAGCAGCCATGCTGTAGTGTTATGCACTGAGAAAGACAACCTGTCCCCACTGCACCCACCCATGGACCATCCTGTTCCATCCAGCCTCAGTAAGATCATGACAAAGCCATCTGCATGCAATCATGCAGTGTCTCTCCTCCACTCTTTCATGGGAAAATATTCACATATTTATCTCACGTATAATATTCACATATTTAGTTCATAGAATCATAGAATCATTAGGGATTGGAAGGGACCTGGAAAGATCATCTAGTCCAATCCCCCTGACACAGCAGAATCACCTAGACAAGTCACACAGAAACATATCCAGGAGTGTCTCAAATGTCTCCAATAAAGGAGACTCCACAACCCCCCTGGGCAGCCCCTTCCAGTGCTCTGTCACCCTCACCGGGAAGAAGTTCCTTCTCATATTGATGTGGTACCTCCTATGTTCCAGCTCACACCCAGTGCCCCTTGTCCTATCACTAGATGATGCTGAGCAGAGCCTGGCTCCATCCTCCTGACACCCACCCTTCACATATTTATCAGCATTAATGGATTCACCCCTAAGTCTCCTCTTCTCCAAGCTAAAGACACCCAGCTCCCTCAGACTCTCCTCATAAGGGAGGTGTTCCACTTCCTTCATCATCCTCGTTGCTCTACAGTGAACTCCCTCCAGCAGCTCCACATCCCTCTTGAACTGAGTGGCCCAGAGTTAGACACAATACTCCAGATGTGGCCTCACTAGTGCAGTGTAGAGGGGGAGTAGGTTTGTAACCATTAAGTTAAGCTTTTCCTCCTCATTTGCAGAGCTCTGCTGAACTTTGTGTCAGGCTTCCCTTCTCTCTCATATCCCAGTCTCACCCATGCCTGCCTCTGCTGCCTCTGCCACCTGTGCTGTACTTCTCCTTGCTTTCACACTATTCTGGTTGCCATTTAATTGTGGTGATATAAAAGCAGCCAAAGAGGTGGATGGGTGCCTTCTGGATGCCATCTTCTGTCTGCCTAAAGCCCCTTTATAAGGCCGTGTTGGAAGCACAGCCTGTGGGCAGTTATAGGCACCTAGCGATGCCGACTTCAGCTGGGGATGAATCCTCCCAAGCTGGGTCCTCCTCGGTGATTTGAATGCAGAAGCTATCTCTGTATCAAAAGAAATCTGTCAACACTATTTGTGCAAGTCATAAACATAACAAATCTTGCCAACTCCTCTGTGAACTGGCTTTTTACTGCGCTGGGCTCTGCAGCTTTTTGATACTGGAGCTGGAGGCTGCAGACATAAATACTGAAATGATGTGTTGTATACACTGTGGTGTAAAGTACCCTGTTTGATTTGAGGCTTAGTTTGAGTTGAGGTCTTCCTCACAGCACTGAGCCTACAGGGCCCCCTGCACAGCCTGAGAGACCATGACAAACCACATGTCAGCCTTCCCTACACCCACGCGAGTCAAAATGTGTGTGTGTAAGAGCAGCTTCTCCACGAACTTCTCCAGCCAGCACTGGACCAGCATGAAGGGCAAAGACAAAAACCCAACCCAGAACCATGTCCTGAGCAGAGCACGTGTGTCAGGTATATCTCACCCTCACCAGCTGTTACTAGTGATGAGAGGAGACTTCACAATGTAGGAGCCTGTCTATAATGAAAGAACCAGGGTCAGCTCCTCACTTCAACCCCAACATCAGACCTGCCAGCTGATTTCACCTACTGAGATCTACATCCAGGCAAAACACTTCTATTCACTAAAAGTGCCATTTCAAGCAAAAGAAACCTTTCCAAAGTGATTGTCCCACAGCTAGGGAAATGATTCTTCTTCCCTGTGGGTCAGAGGGAAGGGGAAGATCCAGCCTCAGACTGCTGGAGGGGAACCTGAAACCTATCTCCTGTCACGTCCCACAGATGCAGTCACCACTTAAGGATGTGATTTAGCGCAACAGTTCTAGCAGGAGCTGTTGGGGCTCCTGGAAAAGGCACTAAATAGTCTTATGGGAGAGGTGATTTCTAAGGTTCATTTGGTTGTTAGCTTGTTTTCAAAACAGAAAAGCAAAGATGAGAACTGAATTCAGCCACTGAGAAGTGAGATCCATGCTGAGGGAGAGCACCCAGGGCTGCTCCTTCCATCACAAGGCGATACTACGAGCTACATTCTAATGTTGGCAGGAACTCCTAGGAAGGACTTGGTACAAAGTCTCCTGCAAAGTACCAAATCTACTTACGTGATGTGAGTAAGTTATCCATCACCTAAAGAAATGGGGATGAGCGCCACAAGCTGAACTTGTCCCTGTATCCCTTGGGATCCAGAAAAGCAATGGTCTCTCTGATAAACCTGAAAGAAGAACAGGCAAATTAATCCAACATTCTGGGGGCAATTGGTCTATATACTTCTTGAAGGGGTATTTTATTCAAGCACAGAGCTTGTCTGCTTTTTGCCATCTTCCTCATTTAAAATATAGGGAGAGATTTCAGCAAACAGAGGGGCATTTTGGGAAAGAGGGCCCAGGGTGATCAGACTGCCCATGTTCTTCAAGTCACTCATGATTTTGGTTGCTGACTTGGACACATCTGAAAGAAGCTGTGTGAGCATGTGCTGCTTTGGATAAGACAAGAAGTGATTTGAACTTTGATTGCAACTGGAATAGAATCTGATAAGTTCTGGGCCCCTCAGTTCAAGAGGGATGTGGAGCTGCTGGAATCAGCAGAATCACAGAACATTAGGATTGGAAGGGACCTTGAAAGATCATCCAGTCCAATCCCCCTGCCAGAGCAGAATCACCTAGACCAAGTCGCACAGGAACATGTCCAGGGGGGTTTTAAGTGTCTCCAAAGAAGGAGACTCCACACCTTCCCTGGGCAGCCTGCTCCATCCTCATATCTAACTGAAGCTTCTTATGTTCCAGCTTGTGCCCATTGCTCCTCGTCCTGTCACTGGGCACAAGTGAAAACTACAGCCACCCTCCAGGTCTTTATGGAGATGAGTAAGATCTTCTCTCAATCATCTGTCCAGGCTAAAGACTCCCAGCTCTCTCAACCTTTCCTCATAAAAGGGAGATTCCAGGTCCCAGATCATACTTGCTGCCTCCCACTGGGCTCTTTCCAGTAGTTCCCCATCCCATTCAGCACGTGAGTCCGTTCAGCACAACAACACTTGACAAACGCTGCCACTCACTTGCTTTCAGTACAAACCTATGTCTGAGCGTACGTTGACGTCCGGACACACACATACATAAACCTCCCCTCCAGCTGTAATGAAGTGGCAAACAGACTGTAAACCACCGTTAATAGAACATGAGATGCACTATAAAGTCAGAAACGCAGCGTATAGTACCTCAAATATGGTTTTTATTAGGTTTTTGGAGTGAAATATGGCATCCCTGTTGTTTCTAAACCAGAACAAATTAAGATATTTATCTTAAGTAATTGCTGCGATTGGTAACTTAAAATACAGCCCAGTGCACATGGATTTACTTGTACTCTCTGGTAATTTCCAAGTTACAAGAACCCAGTCTCTATTTTATGGGGTTTTTTAGTACATAAAATTGCTTTCTGATCTACACTAGATCTTCCTGAAAGTTCAAAATACTTGATCTAAAATAATGAGCCTCTGCCTTTTCACACAACAGCCTCCCAAAGATTTTCAGTGAGCAGCTGAATACCACCTGGGGTTACAGCACAGCACTGGGGGCCCAGAGTTCTTCAAAGTCTTGATCACAGCTCTGCCAGTAATTTGCTGAATTACTATGAGTTCAGACCTTTCAAGTTGTGTTTGAGTCCAAAAAGTATTGAGTAGCCTGATGGAAGACAGTAGGGCTAAAACTGAGCCCCATAGAAGCAAGCACAGGCTCTGCCACTGACCTAATTGGGATGAGGATTTCATGCCACTGCTGTGGCAGGGGGATTGGACTAGATGAGATTTGGAGGTCACCTCCAGTCCCCAATGATTCTGTGATTCTGTGATCCACACGTCAAGTGTGAGGGTGTTCTGCTTCATGGACAATGTGGATGCTCTCTGCCAGGTCCTCCAATGACCAGTGGTGCTGACCCCCCCTGGGATGCTGAGCTTCATCTTCCTGTCTCAAAAAAGTACTGCTAGTCCCCTCACCTTTGTAAAGCTGCTGAATTTATGAAGTACTGGAGACGTTTGTAATTTCCTAAGGTGCAAATTCTCCAAAACCTGTTGATGTTTTCACCATTTTCTAAGACAAAAAAGTCCTAAGCACAAAAGCAGAAGGTTTCACAGACTAATTGCTCTTTTGGTCCCAGATTTTCACTTGAACTCTCTGCTGTTTGGTCACACACTTCACAGAGGAACAGAATCACAGCGCATCAGAGATTGGAAGGGGCCTCCAAAGATCATCCAGTCCAATCCCCTTGACACAGCAGCAACTCCTAGATCAAGTCGCACAGGAACGTGTCCAGGCAAGTTTTATCATCCAACGTGCTTCTTGGTTCTTTTTAAACCTCTCACTAATCCTCTTCCCACTGCTGTTTCCCCTCACTCAATTACCATTTTTTCCTGAAAAGACTCCTGGTAGCCAAAGGGCTGTTCCTGTCTCTGACCACATGAAGAAGCATAATCTCAAAGAAGATTTTCAAAGACATTTGCCATCAGATACTGTGCCCGCAGAGGGCTGCATCCTCCTCTTGGCCCAGGGAAAGTGAACGGCATCTAAACCTCACACTTGCTGTTCAGCTTTAGGATTCACTTGGTGCATCTAAGTAAGATGTCAATATCACTGTCAGCAAACATAAACCCAAGGTCTCCTGCAGACCCTTACCAAAACAGCAGAGGAGAACAGATGAACACCCAGACAGCTGCACAGCCTTTACATTGTACAATGCAGTCCATTCCCAGTGTCTGCAGACGGGTGGCAAAGAGAAGGCATTTAACAAGAAAAAGACATTAAACATCAAACACCTCTTTGCTTCTGACAATTAATTGAGAAGAAAACCTCATAATCAGTTGCAGATTTGTCTCTGTGTAGCTAGCGTGACTCCGCTCAATTATCGCACTGTAGTCGGGAGCAAGGGGTTTGGTTCTCATCTTTGTGTTACTTGAGGATGGGGAGACAGGGGACAGAGCTGAAAGGTTAAAGGTGGCAGAGGGAGGTCGCCAAGGATGTGATGGTCTCTGTGTTAGTCATAAATAATAGAGACCAGTGTGGTCTTTGCTGTATAGTCCAGCTGTAAGCCCGCAGTGTGTCAGGGCTGGCAGGGAGGTGCTGAGAATAAGCGCACGGAAAGCTGCCCTGCATCGAGGCTGGTCTGCACCCACAGCAAATGGCTCTTGGTAGGAGAAAACATCTCAAGAATGTTCAAGTATGAAGAAGATGCCCCTGCTCTTCAGTGCCAGTCAGCGTCTTTTGGTGTCCAATGGAGGAACAGAGCTCTGTGTGAAAGAGCAGAGCCATTTATTGACAGTCTTCAACTGCAGTGGCCTCTTCTGCGTGAGGAGGTGCCTGTCCCAGCCCTTCAGCAGTGACACATCGCTCCTTCCCTGCCCAGCAGAGTTTGTGAAAGCTTATTCCCAGGGTAACTTGGGTTGGATGTCATGGCTATGGCAGTCACAACTCCCTGAGGACGATGCACTCTCTCACAGCCCAACAGAGAGCTTTTAGGGAAGCACTGAAATGTTTCTGAAGTTAAAGCTTGTTCATTCCCCCATCTTAGCAGTAAACCCCAATACCTGCAGCTGCATTCTCAGCTCCTGTCAATGTTCCACAGCACAGAGTGATGAAGCAGAGCTCTGCATCAGCCAGATAAAAGACATCAGCTGATCAGAGATACTTTAACCTAACTTACACTTGCCCACAGAGAGAAAGAAAAGCCTTGGTACTCCTGACCTTTATCCCATGTGCATTTGTTCCTTTACATTCCAGAACTAACTGTGCTGAAAAAGGGGTCCCTGGTGCACATAGAATTTGGAAAGCATTCAGGAGAGCACTGGACCTGGGCTGAGGAGCACTGTGAAACGGTGGTGCTGAGCACTTCCAGGTCAGATTCTGAAGAGACCTGGATCCCAAGTGACAGGAGGAAGGCAGATATGCCCTGCCCTCCCTGACACCTTGGCACTTCCCTCAGCCTATAGGTCATCTTAGCTATCACCTGAAAGCAAAGAACCCTGAAAAGTAGGGATGCAAATGGGCTAACCTCTGAGGAGAGCCCCTACATAAAAGGGAGTGTTTACATAAATTACACCACTCACTTCAAGGCTGAATTTAATCATCAAAGGAGAAAAAACACATTTTGTTTGGTCTTTTACTAGTCAAAAATGGCTGGTATTTAATAAGCCCTGGAGCCAGATCTCAGTAGGACAGGCTTTTTATGGGCCAGAGGCACCTATCAAGCCTTCCCTTTCTACATACAGCCACTGACCTGTGTCCAGCTGATTTGAATTTACTTCCTAGACCTGATGCTTCACCCAGTTAGATCAAAAAAAACCAACAAAAAAAAGAGAAGCGTGGCATTTCTAGACCACAGTTCTTGGTGTCACTACACATTACTGATAATTTAGGAATGCTACAGAACATCTCAAGTTTAAAGTACTTTCATGGTTCCAGTGGAGAGCTAAAACAGATGGGGTTTCAGCATGACCTTTCAACCTATCAGACACTGTTGACCCAGATTATAGTTCAACAGAGCTGCTTGTGGATTCAAATTACATCTTGGGAGAAACAACAGGGTCGCAGTGAGCGTGGACACACAGAGGCAGCTTGGGTGGCTGGCTCAAAGAGCCACAGGATGGGAACAACATCACTTCTACTCCCCGTGCAGATTCCTGATGCCAAAGAGGTGCTCGGTGCTTGGAGCAAGCCTCTGCTGTCTGTGCTGGGAAAGGACACTGGGAATGGGAGACAGGACAGCTGAGATTTCACTGGGAAATCAAGGAAGGGGTCACTGATCAGTAAAAGGGGACAAGTGCTCCAGCTGAGTCACAGAATCACTGAATCATTCAGGTTGGAAAAGACCTTTGGGATGACAGAGTCCAACCATCATAACCCCCCTTTTGAAAAGCTGAGGCTTCACAACCCTAAGCTGAAGATCTGCTGGTGGTGTCCACAAGAGGCCAGGATTTGTCAGGGAGGTGGCTGCATGTCAGCAGTGGGTGAGGAGATTCCTCCACCCGCCTGGCTCGGCGATGGGGGCTGGTCAGCCCAGACAGTGTGCCCACCCAGGCTCCTCTGCTGTCTGAGCTGATCCAGTTGGGAACTGGAAGGGCACCATAAACCACCAAGAGCTGTGGCGTCCTATTGAATTTGATTAAGTTCCTGTCAATGTGTTATTATTTTAGCCGTTTCAGCCCTAAAAATAGTGCTTGTATTTTTTTTAGCAGGCTTGTTGTTTTCAGGAGCTCTGAAAACATAAAGGGTTCCATAAGTGCTAAGAACAAGCTTGTGAAATAGTCTCACTGGAGTACAAAACCACTTGAAAAATACTCTTTGCTCCATTTCCCTGTGAACTCAACAGCAGACTGTGCAGACCATTTTGCTGAAACACTGGACTTCTTTCACTTGACGTTGATTTTGCTCTAAGAAAGTCTAGGAAAACATCCCCATGACACCCACCTAATCTTTCCTCTATTCCAGGTTTTCCAAACCGCTCTCACCAGGCCAAAAGCTTCTCCAGTCACTTTGCCCCACCCCATGATAAAATGTTCATGACCAAAATTAAATGATCTCTGCTTGGAACAATAAACCCAGAAAAAAATCACCCTGATGCCCTTCAAGTGGAGATGAGCTTCATGAGAAGGACCAGGCTGATCTGAATCCCCCAGAGACTGACACGTGTCCTAATTGTGAAATCTCCACAGCATTTCCACAGCAGCCTTCTGTAACTGCTGCCCCTGTCAGCTGCTGTTTGTTGGTGCCTTTGCCCCATGAGCCAACGGAGCCATGGTCACTGCCGGGGGTAGGTCCTCCATCTCTCTGGTCCAGCACAAACCCATTGGGGCAGAAAGGAAACATTAGGTACCTGCTGGGCAGTTTCCCAATACATCACCCCAGTGCTTGGTACTGAGCAAGTAGGAGCTGACTGGCAGGTCACTGTTCTGTAACTGAGACAGGGTGATGATGATGATGATGTGCTGGGAACTTGCCAAGGCTTGATGTTGCGACACTGTGCAGATTACACCTTGTGATAAAGGTGCTGCAAGTTTTGGGCTAGACTTTGCAGCTTTGCTGTCCCTTTCACCCCAACGTTTCAAAGAGATTTGTCCACATTAATCAAGTCTCCAAGCTGCCTTGTGAAGTATCTGTTTAGCTCCTGAAGAGGGCTGGGAATGGCTGTAGTGATGCCAGGTGAAGCTCTGTGTGGAGCAGTCCTGGCTGGTGGGGAACAGGGGGTGCAGCTGGTGCTGCAGAGGACTCAGTCCCCCAGCTGGGTGCTACGAGGCACTCACATGTGCCAGCACTGGATGCAACAGCTCTGGGCAGATTTTTCTTTGCTGAATTCTGAACCCACCTAAACTTTCAGCGTTGACAATGTCTCCTAGCAGACAGTTTGATAGATTAAAGCAGAGTGTGCTAAGAGCAATCTTTTTTCCTTCCTCTAATCTGCTCGTTTCATTTTGACACCCCTTTGCTGCTTTCTTGGAAGAGACATTCTCTGCTCACTCACCTCTGTGCCAGCCAGGCTTTGGAGATACCTCTCCTTTTCCTGTCTTCCTCTCTTCTCAGCACAGAATGACCAGACCCACGGTGCTGTTTAAATAACCAGCTGCTGTACAGGTGCCAAACTGTCACTGCAACCACAGTGAAGCACCTTAAAAACTTTGAGAACTGACTCAGCAGGGTCTGCAGTCCAACACCCGCGGTGCTGCCATGTGCTTGTCACAGCTCTCCCTTCCTGCTTCCACCAGGAGGTACCTGCACAAGAATAAAACATTATATGGCAAAGCAATTAGCTGTTGAGGTTGTGATGTTGTGAACTGACGAGGCTGACACTAATTGCTGATGTATTGCTTCGCTAGACTCTCACTGCCCAGTCAACAGGGGACACGGAAGGCTGGGGAGAGGCAGAGATTGACATTCAACAACAAAAGGGGCTTCTATTTGGATGACTCTGAATGTATGCAGCCACCCTGCTCATCTTCTCACACCTCTTGTTTTCTGGTTTTAATTACTTTGAAAACTCTACTTGTAAAAGATCATTATGTCTCCAATCAATCTTTTCCTTGCACTCCAAATGAAGGTTTAATGTAGCAGCAACGATTGCAAGTCCAACAGAGACAGATTTTCTGTCCCCACCCACGAAGAACAGTTGATTCACTCAAACTGTGCCGGGGCCATATGCAAATCATCCTAATAGGAGCAGCTGCTGGCCTCACAGCCCAGGGGATAAACACAAGTTCTGCTCATGCTGCTGCCCCAGCTTACTTATTCAGGAAGGTGAAGGAAAATCCCTGTCTCTGCGAGCTTGCTGCAGCCATGGCAGGTATTTGCAGAGCTGCTGCAACCTGTGGATGCAGCTCAGGCAGCAGGAGCGAAGCCCGTGGAGGAAAATGTGTCTGGGCTCTCCGACAGCAAACTGGCACTGGAGTCACGCAGCCGTGCCAGTCTGCAGCACATTAGGGTTTGGCCCGTGTTTTATGTTGAGAAAACAACCTCCATCTGGATTTCATCCTCCTCAGCCCCAAGAGTGGACAGTGTTTGTATATATCCTGTAACTGACAGGATGTTTTATACAGCTTGGGATAAGCACGAAGAAGATACCTGGTGCAACAGTTCTGCCTTAAACAGAAATGCCAGACTTTCTGCTTTGCTCTTCTAAAGCTCATCTGACATAAATATCTGGATGGAGATAGGTCAGAGGAAAACTAAACTAAGGCTGGTGGACAGTGGGAGATCCTGAAGGGGCTGAAAGCCCACTTCACGTTGCTCCCTCCTGAAGCCCAGCTCCCTGCTGCTGACCCGCAGAACACCAGGGCATGACACCAGCTTCTTGCTTTTAAACAGCAAGAATATTTCTGAGCTCCTTTGGTGGAAAGAAAATGTCCCTGTTTCAATGGTTGGATGGCCTTTATTATCTGAGGGATGTCATTACACCACCTTCTGCTTCTCTCCTACCCCCAGCCCTTTCATAGAATCATGGAGTCATTAGGGATTGGAAGGGACCTCGAAAGATCATCCAGTCCAATCCCCCTGCCACAGCAGGATCACCTAGACCCAGTTGCACTTGTCTGAATCTTTTCAAGCCTGGATTCCTGTAACGTGCTTCGCTCTGCTCAGTTTGTCCCCACAGTTATTTATTTATTCATAAACAGAAACTAAAGCCGGAGCAGCCTCCCATGGCCTCCAATCTCTTGTTTGTTTAGAAGCAAGGACAGTCCAACAGAAGAACAGGTTTGAGGGCATCATGTGTTGTACCTGTTGTACATCCCCCAGAACATGGCACACTGCTCCTCTGGGGGCTCACACCTCAAAGAAATAGAAAAAAGAAGCATCCCTCCTTTTCCTTTCTTCCTGGATCTTGTAAGTTCTTGGGAAGAATATTACCAAAGGGGACACAGCAGGTAAAGCCAGGGACACCTTTCAGAATGGACAATTCATACTGGGTTAACTCGTCCTGTCCAACACACAGATGCTGTTGCCTATGTAATGGTTAGTGGCCGTGTGCCCAGCAGGTCAACTATCCCCCATTTGGGGTCCATATTCCTCCCTGTCTGGTGCTCTCAAGTCTTAAAGAGGTTAAGACGGCAGAAGGTTAACAACAACCCAAAACCCTCCATTAAGAAGCCTGAGTATCAGATTAAAACATCACTTTCAATTAATTTAATTAATGATTCCAGGGGGAAATCGGGAAATAAGTTGGGCTGGCTGGCTGCAGGTTTTTTCTCACAGAAGGAGAATTGACAGAGGGGAAAAAAAAGCCTTATCTTGAAGCTGTTCAACACCTGATTCGTGTTTGATCTGGAGAAATTGGTGAGAAGGAGGAGTGAGCACAAAGACAGTCATTTTTGCTGCCTAATCTCCACAGCTAGTTCGAGCCAGGACA
Organism: Rhinopomastus cyanomelas; assembly: GCA_013400115.1. NCBI lineage: Eukaryota > Metazoa > Chordata > Aves > Bucerotiformes > Rhinopomastidae > Rhinopomastus > Rhinopomastus cyanomelas. The sequence continues at coordinate 29,790 of VXBP01009801.1, read as the reverse complement.
GCGGCTCCCATGTGCATTTGCAGCAGTGGAGCTGCACCCAAACCCTACCCCAGCGGGTGATCTGCTCGTCCAAGGGCCAGCCAGAGCAATTCTCCGCTCTTTCCATCACTGAAATACTACAAAGGGATTAAAAATTCTGGCTCAAAGTCTCCATAGTTGAGGTTGAATTTAACATTCCACTTCGGGTGCAATTTTTAATCCCCTTAAATGCTTGAGAGGAGAACAAACATTTGCATATTTTTTTTTCCTCCTTAAAATTCCTGCCTTCGGCTCATTTTAAGACTCTTCTTCTGACCAACGCTCCAGACTTCATCTGAGCCTCAGGGCTCCAGAGAGTTTTGCCCAGTTTCAGACTTTGCAATAAATGTTTCGCTAGATTTACATCCAACTTCAGAAGACGATGACCATCTCTACTCTCAATTTGACATATAATCACCCATCCAAAAATCCTCTTCCCACCTCAAGAAATAACATTGTTTAAATGGAAGAGAACTGCTTTTAATTAATAATGGAGTATGAAATGTATATAATTAGCAAGAAGGACAGTGGGGAAAAGCAGTGCTGCTGTTGGATTGTTTCAGCAAGACGACTGATGACATGGAAATGCCAGTCTCAGTGACTTGAGTTGTTCTGGACCGTAAGTGGGAGAAATAAAACGGCTCCACCTACTCACCATTTACAAAAATGTATGTTCTAAAAAAATCCTTCAACTTTCAATCCTTCCAGACTTCATGCAAAATTCTGTGGCTTTTCCTAGCACCGGTCTCCAAGTGACCTCAATGCTGGTGGGACAAAGAAAGAAACAAAATGAAACAGGGGGTTGGACTAGATGACCTTTCGAGGTCCCTTCCAATCCCTAATGTTCTGTGATTCTGTGAACTGGTGGGAAATCAAAGCGAATCATAAGTAAAAAACACACTGGAAAAGAATCCTAGTGGATCTTTAGAGCCTGGCTCCATTATAGCAAAGGCAAATAATTAACAGCTTGTGTTCAAACTTCGATCAATATTTCCTTTGCAGTGAGGGAATGCGGCTAGCAAACTATGCTGTGTGGCCACACGCAAGATAATCGCCTGCTTAATTGGCCCAAAGTGCATTAACATCTTCTGGCTCAATAGGTCCACCAAAAAATAGCCACATAATTCACCATCGGGACGTCAGCTCTTCCCTTCGCATGAATCAGAGGATCCTGTAATTGCTCCCAAGCGGCAAAACCGCAAGCATGGGAGTAAATGAACCATGATAAGAGTCTCTCATATTAAAAGCATCATAAAAGCCCAAACACAAAGCCGAGCAAGAAATGCCCTTCTCCACATGGCACAGCTCTGAGCAGGCTGCATGCGCCCCCCGGGTGCCGCCTGTGCTGTGCCGCACGCTGGAATTCAGCTGCTTCGTGACAATACTCTAGGCGTGGAATTAACACTTCTGAAAGCTTTTAGGCATCAAAGGTTGCCCCCTTCACAAGTTTTTTCATACCGAGGACATGATGAAGTAGTCTGGCTCCAGTTGGAAAAATAGTTCAGATGACACTCAAAGGGGTTGTGGTAAAAGGAGGCGGCTGGGGAACTGGGACCAAGGTTGGCATCATCCTTGCACATCGGTCTCCTCTGCCTGGCTGTGGGCGAGCTGTGCTCTCACACCCATGCAGCTGCTGCAGAATACGCCTCTGCTTTCCATACCCGGGGTGGAGAGTCCACTGCTGACTCTTCTTAAGAGTCTTGTGGAGGGAACCCATCCTCTCCAAAAAGTACTATTTGTTCTAGAGTGAACTTGGACTGGAAACATTATGCAGAGTGATGAGAAACTCACACAGTCCCCCTCCAGGAGTGAGCCAGCATCCCAGACCCAAGGCAAGCAGCTTTCCTGGGCGAGGCGAAGGGCAGCACCCTCCCTGGGAGTGACACAAAGTCAGCGGCAAGCTGTGCAGACAGGCTGCGAGTTTTTTGTAGGTGGCACGTCCAGAGCTGATGGCGACTTCTCAGTCACTGAGACAAACCGTCTCTGCTGGTGATGGTGAGGATAGCTGCGCTGCTGCTGGCCCCAACTGCTGGCACTGCTGCCTTCCCAGTCTTTTGCAGTGGGAATTACTCAGCAGAGCATTTGCGAGACCCCGAACGACGGAGCCACGGCAGCTGTGCTCTCAGAGCTGGGTCAGGTTTTCCCGAAGCCCCCCCTTGCCAGCATGCGCCTGGTTTCTTCAGGCGCTATCGAAAACGCCGCGTTCCCTGGGCGGGGGGTGGCTGAACAGAAGTCTCAACATTCACATCGTAAATATCCTGAGACAAGCCTGTTGATTCAGTGAAATGTGTGGTTGGCTCCTATTGTCAGAGCATTCCCAACAAACCTCACAGCGCGCTGCCTCTCGGGACTACTTGCGAGCAGAAGAAATGACAAATACTTTGGGGCTTTTTTTCTTCTTAAATAACATTTAGGTATGTAGCAGAGTGGCTTTTCTTCTTACACCACATCGTTTAGGATGGCACGGAGCAACATCGTTTGTTAAGACAAGAGATCTGTAAAAATAAATCAATAAAAAGAGATTAAAAGGAAAGCCGGTTCTGAAAGCTCATTAGTTGGAAAAGGCTGTGATCTAAATCAGAAAAGTCTGGATTAGATTATTCTGACAAACTGGAAGGAGGCAAAGTTTTGCTACACATTTACAAAGCAGAAATCAAATGGAGATAATTCGATGTCCTAAAATTGAGAGAGCAGATCTCAAAACCATCTTCTGGGTTGCTGTCCAGATCTGATAGTGGCTTGGTAGCTCTGAGCAAGCCCTTGACAGTTTCAGACTCGCTGATGAGCCAGGCAAGGACCCAGCAGGACAGTCAGATGCCTCTGCAAGAGGCTCAGACCATTAATGATCAGAGGGCAGGGGACATGAAATTTGCATCTGAGATGATCTTTCCACAGAATAAAATCTCAGATCTTGGAAGGCAAATGCAGGCACTGACTGCTTCCAGGAAATGTGGAAATCCTCAAACTCACCAGACCTCTCCACCGTCACACGCAAAGGCACTGCAGTGATGGGGCAGATATGTTCTGCCCAAAGCACAGACTAGCATCTCTGAAGCCAACCACCCAACCAGAAATCAAACTGGCTCAAGTGGAGCTTTTCATTCTAGCAGAGAATAAAGTGAAGCATTTCCAGCCAGAGGAGGGGACATCCAGCTTATCTGATAGCTCGGGGGGGCAACGAGAGGAGCCGAGTGCCAAGTTCCAGTTGCTCAGCTGAAGGCTGAGGTTGAACCACAGACCTCCACCCCCAGCTGCACTGGCTGAGATCTACCTGGCTGTTGCAGGCTGGTCCACCAACCTTTAGTTTTCTGAATTTTTCCTAAGTTTTCCCATGAGGGGTGGAATGATCACTGGAACAGACACTTCACAGGCAAAACTAAACATTTCTAAAGGGTCAGCGTTTTCCACTGGAAATGTTTTTTAGAAGAGAATTAGTTATAATAAGGAGTTTTTGGAGTACTTTGAAGAAAACCAGCATTATTAAACCAAAACTCATCTATTACAGATAATTACTACAATAAAACTGAAAGGATTATACGATTGCATTGATGTTATTGTATTACTTGATGTCTCACAGGATCCTCTCTTTTAGAAAGTACTACAGAAGTAGAGTAATTTCTAGATCTTAGCAGCTCTTCTGACCCCTTTGGGCTAAGTGTCAGAGGCAAAAAAAAACCCTCTTCAACTTTCCAGAGCCCTAAAAGAGCTGTTCTGTCAGAACGACACCTTCCTTACACTTGTCTAATCTGTGCTGAGGGATAATGGCAGCAGAGTCCTGGCACCGGTGTTTTAACCAGGTGAGCGCCGGTACACTCGTGCCAAAAGCAGTGCTGTGCTGTGGGCAACCACAAATCCAACCTCTCGGGCAGCTCTTCAGCAAATTAAGTCTTAACTATCCTCCTAGTCAGGAGATTAATCTGTGTTTGTTTATTCTTAGGCAAAAAGAAGAGTAAGTGTCACTCGTTGACTCTTTGCTCAGGAAAGTCTGTATGTGTTGAGCAGGAGACCCAGCTCCAGCGCTCCGTGCCTGTCTGCTCACGCAAGGCTTCCCTTTGGAGCTCGCTTACAGATATATTTCAGTTGGGAATATTCAGCATTTCCAAATGGATAATAGCTGCTGGTACGTGAACGTGGCCAAATCACAGGACAATTTGATTGCCACCCCTTGTTGCCACGCAATGTGAAATTACAGCAGCTTATCTGATAGCTCGTCGCTTGCAGAAATTTGGACCAATACTTTAAAAAATATTAATGTGGATGCAAATGCGGGCTTGCATCTACATCAGGCACACACACTTAATAATCTGGTGCTTTGGCTTTATGAAATGATAGATCAAAGCTGAACAAATGAGAAGATGGAGCCCAAATTAACACATTAACTGAAACAGGGCCCTCTCAGATCCTGGAAACCGCTCTCCGTCTGGGTGTCACAGAGCCAATTACATCCCTCGTAACTCAAGCAACAGAACAGACCGAGAGAAGTTAGGATGTCTATTCCTACTCATCACCAGCTACTCATAGTAATTTTTTTCAGAGTACTAGTAATTATCCTTAAAGGAGAACAATTAAAACCCAGTGTAGTTGGAAGTCTGGTTATGATTACAGATGAGTCAAACTGCTTTGGAAAACGAACACAGGGCTGTTTGGAGCTCCATTGGTATTTTATTAATCATGTCTTTAAAATGGGTACATCAAGTGGGTGCAGCTATGCAGAGGGATTTTCAAAAGCTCTCAGCACTAGCCACACTCTGCTCCTGGTAAAGTTGGTAGGAACTTTATTCCTTGAGTTTAATTGGAGCAGTTACGCCAGAGCTGAACGTTTTTATAGCATCCAAACCTTAAGCAGACAATTCTCTTGACATTTCTTTAATTCTTTCTGGTGATCCCATAATCCTGACATTTTCCTGTCCCACTGGCAGCCCCGGGGCTGGAGGTGCTGCAAGGCCTTGAGCTCCCTGTAGGGAGGAGACCTTAGAGCAGCTGAGGCTTTGCATAGCAGAGGGAGGACTTCGGCTGAGCCTGGATGCTGAGCTTGCTGCTGGGGGTAGAGAGCACGAGACTTGGCCTCAAAGAGCTCAAGAGCAAAGCAGCAATTTGGAGCAGATGGTTAGCATCAGAGAGCTGGTTAAAGAAACAGTGTGGAGAGTAGAGAGCTGAAAAATAACATAACAGGGGATTTATTTGAGGGCTCTGGTTCAAGACTGTCTAAGAAACATCAGCAGTGGTTGGTACTTTCCTTCGTCACAGATAACATGGAACCTTGAAACAAATGGGTTTGGGCTTTTTGCTTGGCAAAACTAAAGCCTACTATGATAAGAGCAGATCTAAACAAAGCACAGGAACCTCACACCAGTGCTCTGGTGTGGCTCCATCAGGCACCAAAACTCCAGGGCAGGTTCTTAAGAGGGGATGTACCTTGAAATGTAAAACTTCAGAGTTAAACTCTTTCCAGTGAATTGCTTCTGAATCAATTTGCCAGCTTTGGAGGCTTGGACTGAACCATGCTGGAAAGGTGTGTGATCATGCCTACAGAGCAAAGATAAAGCACGAGATGTGACTGTCTGCTCTGACCACTGCTCTGGCCAGCTCTGGAGGAACCTCTCTGGATGGGGACAATCTGCTGTGTTCAAGGGCGTGATGGCACTACGCTAGGAGAGATACAGAATTAGCAAGACCTCCTAACAACATAGGGAACTCAAGACTTTAAAGTAACTTAAAACTTACTTTAAAGTAAATTCTGTCATTTGTTTTTGTGCAACAAAACCTTCATCCGAAGAACCTGCTTAGATGGGAATTACACCAGTCACACAACTGCCCTTAAAAAGGCATCCACAGTTCTCAAACAAAAGCCAAAGAATCCACTGAAAAACTGTGCTAAAATTGAAAGGATTCCCTGAATAACCTTCATTTTCGTTTTGTAGTTATGAAAAAAATAAATCTACTTAGAATCCTCTTGAAAAGTGATCCCCTTAGAGTGAATTGTCTTAATGCTTTACATCTGAAGGAAGCAAGGTAAGACAGGACCATACTGCATTTTCTTCTATCTGAGGGAAGCTGGAAATAATCTGGAGAAAAGATTATTTCCAACTTTCCAGCTCTTTTCCTATAATTAACAGGATGTAAGACATAACAAACAGAGGCTGAAGAAAACCACAAACTCTCCATATGGGGTTCAGTTCCTGTTTACTAGTATCCTGTTTACAGCATAGGCTTTGATGGTCAGATAATCAGGCCTCTCATGTTCCCAGAATGACCACACTTATTCTGTACTTATTTAAGGCTGGGAAGACGTTTTAATAAAAAAATATGTCGAGGAAACAAAGCAGAGAGAGATTATAACAATATGCATCTCTACGGAAATACCAGCCTCATTGTCGCAGAACAGAAGACTCCCAAAGACCCTTTTGTGTGAACAGAAACGAAGGACCAAGCCGCCAGTTCAAAGGCAGCCGAGGAACAAAGCCTTTTGCCTCCTGCCACTGTCCTGGCTGCGGCTGGGTCGTGTCGCTGCTCACACGGAGGAAGGAGGAAGAGTCATTTCCCAGCGCATCCCTGGCTGTTCCGGGTGTTGTTGGCCAAGGGCTCCCCTTGGGGCAGGTGCTGCTTTTCAACCTCGGCTGCAGGCTGGGGAAGGAATACAGTGGGGTTTAGCCACAGGTTTGGCTGCTGCTTGGCTTGTGCCGTTCCTCTCTAAGCCAGAGGGCCAGTTCTGCTCATGGCCTCACCCAGTACAGCCTGGAGACAAACCTGAGCAGCACTAGGATGAACAACACCAAAAGACTCTTGCATTTTGCAGAACTAACCCCTGCCTTGTCACACCCTGTTGCATTTGGGCTGAAATCTCTCGGGATCATGAACAGATACCTCCTGCTTCTGCTGTTCCTGACCCAGCACTGTTTCCTGGGCAGAAACTGCTTCTCATTGCCAAGACTTTGAGCAGCTCGTGGCGACAGCGCTGAAAAGTCTGAACTGCACACTGCTGGGGACAAACCTGTGGGGCATGTCCTGAGGAGGCCGGAGCAGGAGGATGTGCAGCTCCAGCCTGGGCAAGGGGCTCATCCCACCACAGCACCATGTGATCCCAGCCCTGTTTCTCTTCCCTGTCCTGTCCTTGTCTTGCAGGAGAACACCGCTGGATCCAAATGGGACTTGCAAAGTTATTTCCAAATCAATCTACAACATGATACCAAGGCTGGGAGAGGAGAAAAGCAGTCTAAGTGGCAGTCTTTAGGGATGAGCAGCAATAAGGTAATAAAGGGGCTGGAGAGTAGGTGAATATGTATTAAAAATTATTTTAATGAGTAAAACATTGCTGTCTGTATCAATGAGGGCTTTCTTCCTTGAGGCTGCATCAAATCACCAGCAGTGAACTTTGCAGCTCGAATGGCAAAACCCCACAAGCTGCTTTGGGGGGGTTTTGTAGTCCCGAGTTATAAGAATTCTGCAACGTCAGCCACTCCTGTGATATTCCCATGTCCTCGGGCGCCGAGTTTTGTTTTGGAGACAGCTCCTTTCCAGTTTTGACCTGAACTAGAACCACAGCTGTATGGACAAGTTCTGAGCTTGGGAAAAACCACAGAAACTTGGAGGCAGGATGCAGCGGTTTTGGTTTTGATATCCTTTGCTATGATGTCATCTCCTGGTGCCTTCTTCACAAAGGAGAGTACACCCCGTTCTTTGCAAACAGCTTCTTCCCCTTTCCTTGTGTTAGACAGCTTTTAGACACATCGTTCTGTTTGACACAGACCAATTGCTCACCGTGTCTTTGTCAGGAACTCAACGCCACTAACACCAGTGAGGGATTGGAAGGAACCTCGAAAGATCATCTACTCCAGTCTCCCTGCCACAGCAGGATCACCTAGACCAAGTCATACAGTCAGTCTGGGTAAGAAGGGACCACAGGATCATCCAGTTGCAACTCCCCCACCATGGGCAGGGACAGCCCACCCTAGATCAGGCTGGCCAGAGCCCCATTCAGCCTGGCTTTAAACACCTCCAAGGATGGGGCCTCCACCACCCTCCTGGGCAACCCATCCCAGGCTTTCACCACTCTCACAGTGAAGAGCTTCCTCCTCACATCCACTCTAAATCTACCCATCTCCAGCTTTGCTCCATTCCCCCTAGTCCTGTCGCTACCTGACATCCTAAAAGCCCCTCCCCAGCCTTTTTGTAGCCCCCTTCAGATACTGGAAGGCCACAATAAGGTCACCTGGGAGCCTCCTCTTCTCCAAAGATAAACCAAGGGCATGGGGCTTATCTGGGATTTGAACACAGGACCTCTTGCATCCAAAGCAAGAATCATACCCCTAGACCAATGAGGTCCCTTCCAATCCCTAATGATTCCATGATTCTATGATCTTTGGAGGTCCCTTCCAATCCCTAATGTTCTGTGATTCTGTGTGATGTGTTCGCCGTTTCCAGCATTCCTGATCGTGTGCAGAGAGCCCAAAAGTGGGAATTTACTGCATTTTATCAGCTGGGAGGTTAGGAGTGGAGAAGCTGGCTGCAGGAGTGCTTCCTACTCTTATTCCTTCTTCTGAACTCCCGTCCTGGGAGCAGAGACCCTTCCAAATCACATTTAGCAATCGAGACTTTCTCATCCCTTTGCATACGCTAAGAATAGTTACAAGTGCTTAAGTAAATAAAACTAGGAATGATTGCAAGGTAGTCACCAAAATAAACTATTGGATTACAGCTTTTATCTCTAAAAGAATTAAGGCCTCGTTATAAATCAAACTGCTGAAGTTACGCATTGCAAATCAATAAGGTTTTGTTTATTTAGATTTTTTCATAAATAGCACTTCATTTCAGTTTTGACTGTGTTTGGTGTTTGAAATTGTTTACATCCAAAGGCACGTTGCTAGACCAGCTCTGCTGATGCCATATTCCCTTCATGCATTGGATGTATGAGGATGGCTCATCAGCACATCAGTGGCGTTGAGCTGCTCACAGCATCTGACAGTCTAGCCCTCATGTGGTTTTGTCTGTATCAGCTAAAATCAGGTTATTTTACATGTTATCATGTCTCCTGCCCATCTGGAACATTGTTCAGATTATTTACTTATTTATCTATTTATTTTACCCAAACAGCATTGCTCCTCACTTCCCATGACACACAGAATCACAGAACATTAGGGACTGGAAGGGACCTTGAAACATCATCTCATCCAACCCCCCTGCCACAGCAGGATCACTTAGATCAAGTCACACAGGAACACATCCAGGTGGGTTTAAACATCTCGAGAGAAGGAGACTCCACAACCCCCCTGGACAGCCCCATTCCAGTGCTCTGTCATCCTCACCATGAAGAAGCTCCTTCTCATATTGATGTGGAGCCTCCTACGACTCACACTGAAACACCCCATTTTCCTGTAGTTTGAAAGGGACCCAGGTCAGGATTTGCATCCTCAGGAACACGGTCTCTTGGAAGAAAGGTCAGTGTCTAAAAATTTCTTGGAAAACAGATGGAAACTTTTTCAACACTATTGTTTAAACCCACCTGGACGTGTTCCTGTGTGACTTGGTCTAGGTAATCCTGCTGTGGCAGGGGGATTGGGCTAGATGATCTTTCCAGGTCCCTTCCAATCCCTGGTGTTCTGTGATTTTGTTTTGATATGTAAATGACTTCAGTGTTCCAGAAGAGGATGAGATTAAAAACTTCAGAACACAGTTAATTAATACAGTTTGCACCATAAATATACCCAGCCTTGAACACAAGAGCAAAAGAGGTGTTTGGAGGGGTACTGTGGGTGTGGAAGATTTCAATCTTGTTTAGCCCGAGGTTTATCTGAAGAACACTCTTTGGCTAAGATCTCCTCTCACAGTCTCTTGATTTATACCAGTATAAATGAGGAGAAGATCTGGCCCAAAAATTTTATCAGGTTTAATATCATCATAATTACAAGCAGCCCATTTCTTTCCATAATTATACCATGGAGACAAGAGTTTAACTCTGTTCCCTACTCTGAGATGTTTAGCTTCTAGGTGATGCCTTTAGCACATTCATAAACTTGCTTTGTTCTTCATGGCTGCACCTCTTATTCCTTAAAACAAGTATGACATAGACAATGGACAGCCCACTTAGACTAGAGAGCCTTCAGTAGGGACAAGGTAAACTCAGAGAAATTATTTTTCAGTGAAAAACAGGATTATGGAGCAGCAAGTTCCATAATCTAACAACATTCCCAAGAGCCTTTCAGCCGGCAGGAAAATAATTTAATCCCACAAATTTCCTTCCTATTCCACGAAAAAATCTTAACGATGTGTTGGTCAAATGCTGTCACTGGTCCTGCACAAGGTGTGTCTGATAGACCTTCAGCCATTGATAGGGTTGCAGAAGGAGCTCAGTGCCACCCTCATTAGGCAGTTGCTGCTCAAAGCACCTACATGAGGACATTATTGTTCATCAAGGTAAAACCATAGAATCATAGAATCATTAGGGATTGGAAGGGACCTCGACAGATCATCTCATCCAATTCCCCTGTGACACAACAAAAGTTCTAACAATAGAGCTGAGTCCTGAATCCCTTCTCACAAGCAGGTCAAGATGCTTTCTGCACCACAAACACGCCAAGACAGAGAACCTTTTATCAGTCATTAGGACAAGGCTATGAGCTGTTGTGAAAATACAGTTCATTTTGGAGAGCTTTATTCTGGAGGACTGACAATGACCTAGAGGTCTCTTACTACATTTAAAGGACAAACATTTGCACTTTGTTGAGCTGAAGCCTGTAGAATTCACCTTACACATTCAGCCACCTGCCTGCCACAGGGCCTGAGTTGCTGCCTTTCAGCAGAAAGTGTGCATTCATTATTGCTTTATTATTATTATTGAACATCCTTTGTGTTGATAATAAATCAGTTTAACAGTGTTTATCACTGGAAGGCTCCAGCAATCACAGCATTGCACTAACACATACACCCACCCTCTCAGCAGCCTGCTGCAGCCCAAGCACTTTGGGGAGACAGCCCCCTTCCTTTCAGCCTGGCTGTGTACAGCCCTGGCTGAGAGAACCCCCTTTTCATGACGCTTTCAAGACACTCAAAACGTTCCCGATGCTCATTTACTGAGGGGCAAAAGGCCAGGTCTTCAGCTGAGAGAGCGATAACGGAGCCGTGATTTTCTCGGTCAAACTGCTCTCCAAGAAAACCCTTCTCATGGCACCACGCTGAGATTTCCCTATTCTCTTCACTTATCAGAAAGCAATAAATATTAACTAGACTTGGTCAGTGCTTTTTAATGTGGTTTTGTTTTATTGCTGGAATATGCTGCTTTGCCTAAGTAGATAGAGTTGGGAGGGGTGGGATGGCTTCAGAAGATTTGTTTCATTTCAATTATTCTTCTAAAAACAATGGTTTTGAAATGGTCAGAGAGGCTTTCGTTGGCATTTTCAGAACTGAGAGAAATGCTCTTTACTGGCAGCAGCTTTTAATTCCCAAACGTAAGATGACTTATGATAAAAACCATTTCTAACACACATAGAGATGAGGGGTTTTCTGATGTGGTGTGAGAAAAATACTGTTAAACAATCTTAGAAGTTCTCTAGATACACTTAGCCCTTTTCTGGTGAATTCCAAGAGTATCTGCTTGCTGTATGTACTTACAGATTTGTTGTCAGGACTGTTTTATAGGGTTTGCCATCAGAATAAAATCTAATCTACTACCTATGACATCTATTAAAACGAATGTACAATAGTGAAATGGCTTCAACTGAAATTAGTGTCAAACCATCGGCTCAGTTGAAGAGTTGGTCTTGATAGATCCCAGCTCAAGAGCAGAGCTTGCAGAAAGATCCACTGTGATGAATCTAATCCAATTCTACTAACACTGGTATTTATCACAGAATCAGAGAACATTAGGGATTGGAAGGGATCTCAAAAGATCATCTAGTCCAACCCCCCGCTACAGCAGGGTCCCCTAGATCCAGTCACGCAGGAACATGTCCAGGTAGGTTTTAAATGTCTCCAGAGGAGACTTCACAACCCCTCTGGGCAGCCCCTTCCAGTGCTCTTATGGTTCCTCCACTACAGCTGAGATACTTTGGTCCAGTCCTTGCCTCTGGAAAGCCCAAAAAGAAAAGATCTAATTGTTCTAACATGATTTCCAGAGAAATGGAAAACCAGCCCATCTGACTGAGAATATGACCAAGAATGGAAATTAGGGGGAAAAACAAACTGGTGTCTAAATGAATATCCCAGCCTCTGCCCATCAGTGGTGTGTAAATGGCTCATTGAAGATGTGGAAATATGTCTTTCTAGTAAAGTATTAACCCGAGTAGGAAATGTTTTACAGAAGAGAGTGCTCAGTCTTGAACTCGTCACTCAAACAACAAGTTTCTCCCAGATGCAATCCTGCTCTGATGGTAGCAGCTCTCAAACCATACGTAACATCTCCTAGGTAACCATAGTACTCTACAAGAGCTGTTTTATTAGTTTCCTAATTAAATTTCACAAACTTCACAGCAGTGACAGATTCTTGGTTATCTCCGCTGCAGAAATTCAGATGGGGATGCCAGAGGGAAAGGATGGGGCTGGTTCTCTTATTGCATGCCAAGATTTTGTGCTACTGGTTACACTCGTCAATCTCTATCTGGAGCAGTTAAGAGCTATAAAGAATTCATTAAAAAGGCCTGAGATTTATTAGAGGCACCTCCAGCTCATTAAGGATGCTGATGAAATGTGAAGCCCTTCAATCCACAAGCCATCTAAGCAGCACTCAACTAGACTGCATTAAGCTTGGAAAGAGAGAGGAAATGATTCATTTAGAAATCTTTTTTAAAAGTGTTGGCAAAGAATAAACGTTACAAAAACAACCCTAAACCCAACCAACAACATGATGCTTTTAATTTCTGTTATCCTTGCTAAAAATGACCCTCTTTTCAGCTTCCCCTACCCCTCCTTTCATGAATAGCAAAAAACCAACAAATTTGGGTGTTTTAGAGACAGAAAGAGGGGAGGGGGATAAGAAATATTAGAATCTGGTTTCAGCTGTAGGAAAAGCCACAAAAAGGGAAAGAGCGAATGAGAGAACAAGAAAGAGACTCAAATAGCTGCTGCTGTGGAAAAACCTTCAACAACCCCAGCTTCCCCCTTGAGGTGAAACACTGGGATGACTAGGAACAGTGAAAACACGTTTATTTTTAAGCTCCCTCCTCAGCAGGAGTTTCAACCATTCAAACATTTCCAGTTACACCAAAAGCTCAGATTTTTTTTGACTGAATTTTATTTTTACTGTCAACTCTTTCAATTGTTTTAATTTTAATTGTTTTCCATGAAAAACCATGCTTTTTGGGAAAAAAAAAAAGCAGGCACTTTCTGCACAATTGTATTGTTGCAGAGGAAAAATCCACCTCTCAAAATGCCAGGTATAACCACCTGTGTGAAAGGAGAGGAAGAGAGAGGAGAAAAGATGGAAAGACTAAAAAAATGTGGGAAAGGTGGAAAATTTTCACCACGTTTGAGTTGCAGAGTATGATGCAGAGTTGATGCCAGGTGTAGACTTGCTCTCAGTCTGTCTCCAAGTCTGAGCACTCATCCCTCCTGTATGTTAGTCAGCTCAGTCAATAAAGGCAGACCAAGCCTCAAAAGAATTTTAAAAGAGGAAGGAATTACAGAATCATTCAGGTTGGAAAAGACCCTTGGGATCATGGTGTCCAACCCTCAACTCTACTCTACAAGTTCACCCCTAACCAGATCCCCTAACACTACCTCTGAGCATGTTTGAAACTCATCAGTGATGGGGACTCAACCACCACCCTTGGAAATCATTCCAGTATTTTGTAATATGAAAAAGAAATGAATTTGCTTGGCAAAACCCTACCCATTTCACAGCTACTCTACTCACAGACTTTCTAGCTCACAAGCAATGCACCCGAGCCTACCGAGGCTGAAGGACATCTCTAGCACTAGACCCATGAGGGAAACCTGGCACTTGCTTGGACAAGCTGGAATGTTTAATTTGGGAGAAGAGACCAGCACCAGCCTGGCTACAACCTCCTTGTAGGTAGCTGTAGAGAGCAACAAGGTCTCCTCTCAGCCTCCTCCTCTTCTCTAGACTAAATAACCCCAGTTCCCTCAGCTGCTCTCCAGAGGACGACCCATTCAGTTTTCTTCTAAAACAGGTGCTGACTGCATTTACTGCATTCAAATCCAGCTTGGCGTGAGATCTTTTCTCCTGGGTCACATAAATGGAGTCGGTTTGCCTCTCTATAGAAGACAGTTCTTCCTCTCTATAAAGACTTCTATGCCAAAGGCACAGGGTGTTTCTGTGGCAAAATGAAATTAATTTTGTGCACAAAGTACCCCCTCAGGGAGGGATTGTAGCCCAGGTCATAAGAGAAATTCCCTGATGAGGATGCCTGTGAGAAAAGGCAGTCGCTCCGCAGTGGTGGTGCTGGTCTGCGTGAGCCGTGCTGGCTGTGCACTGGGAGATGGGATACGTAGTCACTGGAGATGGGAATGCAAATGACTTGCACTGCTCTGAATACCAAATGCTTGTGTTTTCTGCATTCTTTATGCCTCAGGATGCAAATACAGGAGAGAAAAATTACAGTTCACACCTAGCTGGAGACTGAAAACTGGAGTTCCCACATGTTTAGAGTGTTCTCCTTCAAATCATTCCGGAGATATACCCAGGCTGTACTGCAATACATCCGAAACCTATACCATAACAGGAGAAATTCCAACAGAAGCTCTACCAACAGGGCAAGAGAACCTAAGAGTACATGAACTTCTTTTCTCAGCATCCCCATACATTTTTATCCTCAAATAAATGCCTATTTTTCTAGTTTTATGTAAACTCAACTTTTTTCTCATAAAGATTTCACAGTGAAGAGCAAACACAACTAAAATATCCAAACCAGTGTCAGCAGAACAAACTACCTCCCTGACCAACACCTAGCACATCTAGACCTAAATTAAGAGGTGTTTCTGCAGAGCATCAGCAACAAACACACTAGACACACAGATGCTGCATCATCGTTTGCCAGGAGAAGCCCCATACGTGGAACCTCCAGAGCCAAAGCAGGGCTGACCCATTGAAGAGCAGCACCCAAATGAACCCAGAAGACATTTGTGTGCAGATGCCTTGGTGCTATGAAGCAGAAAGTGTTCCTGTGTGAGATCTCCCTCAGCAAAGCAAACACACGCCACTGCGGTCCCGGTGAGTACTCACACACAGGAACACGGGAAGGGGCACTGCCAAGCAAAACCATCACGAGTCTTTGCAGTGCTGATGAGACTTACCCGAGCTAGATGAGGCAGTGTTGAACTTCTACCTAAGAAACAGATGGATTTGTGCTGAGGTTTTTTTTATTATTGTTTTTAGGTGCAAACACTTCTGTCCTGTCCCTCCCTGTGCTTTCAGGAGAGCCCAAATAGCTGGCCCTGCTTCTCAGAGATTCTCTGGTGCCCGTTGGCAATGCAGGTTAGCGAGGACACTGAGCAGGAGCTGGTTGATGCCCAGTGTAGTAAATGGTGTGAATCTCTTGAGTTCTGGTACATACCAGCTGGTGTCAGGAACAGCACTGGGCCCTACAAACACCTAACACAGAGGTGCAGATGCAGAGACAGGTCACCTAAACCTGTGGTGCTGCTCCAGTTTGACTCCAGCAGCCTGTAAAGCATGAAGGCTAATAAATTCCTAAAAAACTGTTCCTGGAGCAAAGATTTATGTACCAATTCATTGCAAAGAAACAGCCCTGACAAAGGGCAGCCCCAAACCCACGACTTGTCTAATTCTGTTAGAATTAGAACACTAATCTTTCTAATTCAAGACTTGAACTTGAGTCTTCACACTGCAGAGAGAGTAGTTCAGCTGTTTATGCATCTCCTCATGCTTTTGTAAGTGTGTATGCTGTTCTTAGAGCAAAGAGTGATAGACAAGGCACTGGTTCATCTCCCTGTGTCTCACTGCTGAAAAAAACCCGATGGCAGCGCATTAAAGCCTGAGCTGAGTTACAGTGGGGATCCAGGAGCCCTCGAGCAATCAGAAGAGCTGTGGTTTTGTGCTTCAAGTAACACTAGCACCCAAACGTTCATACACTTCTCTAAGAAGTGGAGCTTCTAACCCACATACTCACTTCTCTTTGAGGTTCAAGACATTTATCGTCTAGGACCACCGGGGAAAAAAGTTGCCTAAGAGTTGCAGCTGTGCTTTGTTCACAAAAATAGACATCTGCCTTTGTCCTGCATTTATGTTTGGCAATATTAGTAATTTAGGTGAAGACATTGTTATGCCAGCGTGGATTAGTTACACAATCACCTCTTGCAGAGGGTGTGGGAGGCTCATTACATCCCTACCAGAGAGCAAGCAGATAAAGGGTAGCTTTTTTAATATCGAAGACTCCCAAAGAGTAATGAAAACAGGCAACTACAGAGCCCACCAAGCAAGCAGGTGAAAATATATTACGGCGAACATTTACTGTAACAAGTCTCTCTTTTCCCCTCGAGACATTGCTGCTCATTCAAAATGATATATAAATCACACGAGATCAAATACAACTGTCTGAAAAGAAGCCACACAATAATCAGTTTTGAATTTTCCCACCCTTTCCCCATAAAAAACTCCAGGACAGGATTACAGAAAGTTAATATGTGCATCGAGCCCATTATATCTGGCTTCAAACTGTATAAAATGACATCTGATAGCAGCTTGTATGGACAAGCTCTTATTAAACATAATTACTCCACAAGGACTATCCTAAATCAGTTAACGATCGGCAACAGACAGATAGACGTGCACTTGTATTCCCTGAGTTTGCATGTTATGGGAAGAGCTTTTAATATCAAAAAGTTCATATCGCCCCAACTGAGGCTTTGATTTACTGCTCCTGGAGTGAATGTGAAATCTGATTACGTTAATTGAGCATGTTGTCAGAGTGTCACTTTTCTCCTCTTTAATTGCCTCCCGTCTCTCTCATTATCCCCGACAAGCCGCACTTGCAGCCCCACATCCAGGTTTGCATGCCCAGCTTTCCCATGCCCTCTGCTACGAAACTGGTTACTCTCCGCCCTTCTGCAAACGGCGTGATCTTGTCGGGGTAGCTGGGGTGCCAAGGGAAGACATGTGCTCCCCGTGAGCACAGGCAATTGGTTGTGTTTCCTGCTGCGGCCAGATGAAAATGCAAAACTAGGGAACTGTTAGATGTGGATGGCAGCGGTTCAGAGCCGCCGCGTGTGCTGCTGCAGGCGTTAGGGATAGCCCCTGTATTGATTATTGGGAGCAATTCATAGGTCCTCACACGTGGATTGATTCTGCAGAGGCTCAGCGTCGAAATCTGTCCCAGACCTCTGTGCAGTGATTCAACATGTGCTTTTACACTCCCAAGAGGACACTTAGAACTACTCATTTCCACAATGCAGAGCAGCCTTTCCCTACTCTGTGAGTGCCTTGCTGCAAGCTTGCTCCTGTAAATGGGAAGTTGTGCAGAGCTGAGGAGCAATAGACGCTACAAGACGCAAATGGAGACAGACTCTTCTCAGTGTCATCATAGGACAAGGGGGAAATGGGAATCAGCTGGAACACGTGAGGTTCCACATCAATATGAGAAGGAACTTCTTCCTAGTGAGGGTGACGGAGCACTGGAAAGGGCTGCCCAGGGAGGTTGTGGAATCTCCTCCTCTGGAGAAGTTTAAAACACACCTAGACATGTTCCTGTGTGACTTGATCTAGGTGATCCTGATATGGTAGTGGGATTGGACTAGAGAATCTTTTGAGGTCCCTTCCAATCCCTAATGTTCTGTGATTCTGTGATTTCACCTCCTGGTCTCCTCCTCCTTTCCTCTTAACTCCCTGAACTGAATCCTCAAGTTAAACAGGAAAAATTCTCCCAGAAGCTGAACCTCTCTCTAACATACCGAACACCACCTGAAGTTTCTGAAGGCCTTGTTTTCTGCAGAACACTGTAAAATACCTGGAAGTTAATGAAGCAGTTAATTAATTAGGTAGTCCCCTTACACCCCCGCTGTATTCATTTATTTTAGGTGAAGTTACACCTAGTTTTAAACTGCCATTGTAGGAGAGTCCCAACTTGTTTCGCTATCAGTTGGCTTTGATAATTTGCCAAGGAGCTAATCCTGCCTGATGTGCAACTCGCAGTACGCACCTCACCTGGGCTTTATCAAAGCAGCTAAACCTCCAGCCTAAATGCTGTGAGAGCAACCCTGCCAGTGGTTGTTGCAGCTGCCTGGAAAACTCAACCTGTAAATGATTCTGCATGTGGGATTTTTTTCCTCCAGGACTCTCGTCTCTCCCATTACAGCTCTTGCTGTGTTTATGGAGTTACCTTCCGTCCTAGAAATCTGCCACGCCACGACGCGGGCTCCTGGCAGCCGCGGCACTTGGAAGGGAATCCTTCATTGCTAACACAAACACATTTGCTGACAGTCTAATTACTCCCTTCCCCAGATTTTTTACTTGTTTTCTTAAATGCAGGACACCTACAGTCACAATAGCAATATATCACTTGCCTGTAGCACAGCTTTCTTTCCCCTGTAAAGTGTTAATGAAGTTCCTGTCCTTGTTTCTGCACTAATTGTAAAAGCATGTCGGATAATATACTAGCCACACTTTATTAAACACTGGCCACACTTTATTAAAACCTAACAATCTGATTCTGTGCTCCTGCTAAGGAGAGAGCTAACTAATTTCGTTTTGAGCCCATTTCAGTGTGCTCAGGTCACACACTTGGTTTCAATTCTTTGCCAGGCTGAGCTGAAGACAATGTGCCCAGTTGCAGCAGATTCAGCTGTTTCCTATTTGACTGCGGCCATGCCCACATGACTTTCTAACTTGAGGCCTGGAAGGTACTGAGAGTGTAGAGGGCTTTCTTCAAGCCTTTGGGTTCTCAGCTGAAGGCTGAGGTGAAACTGAGGCAGCTCTGTGCTGCTCCAAATGGGTGGCTCGGGGCAGTCTGTGCTCTGAGGCAGCCTTGACGTGTCTCAGGACGTCAGGGACACCCGGAGCTTGCAAAGCCCTGCCACAGTGTGACTCAGCATGGTGGTGATTTGAAAAGGACAATGGAGGGGGTGGTGGCAACTAATTATTTGACAATTATTATTGTGGAATAATTCTTCCAAGGGACAGGGAGGGGGTGAGTCTCTAGTGTCTGCTTTTTTTTTTTTTGGTTTTTTTTTTTTTGCCTCTTCTGGTTTGATGATCTTGACATGTGAGTCTTGCACAGACAGAGGTGGGATGGGGTGGTGAAATCTAAGGGCCAGTTGGGCTTGGTTTTGCTCTCATTGTGATGTTCTTGGTGGGAGATTGCATCAGTGTTAGGAGCAGATACACCAGCGCTGCTCATCCAGGGGCCTTGTATGAGGTTCACAGAATCACAGAACATTAGGGATTGGAAGGGACCTCGAAAGACCATCTAGTCTAATCACCCTGACACAGCAGGATCACCTAGACCAAGTCACACAGGAACATATCCAGAGTCTCCAGAGAAGGAGACTCCACAACTCCCCTGGGCAGCCTCTTCCAGTTCTCTGTCACCCTCACTG
>VXBP01009801.1:0-10216 GCA_013400115.1 Rhinopomastus cyanomelas | reverse complement strand
TCTTCTCCAAGCTAAAGAGCCCCAGCTCCCTCAGCCTTTCCTCATAAAGGAGGCTCTACTCCCTTCATCATCTTTGTGGCTCTTGTTTTAAATCTAGGCAGAAGAGACCACTAGTGGGGGTTAAAGATGTGAAGTGCAGAATGAAGTAGCGTGAACTTGGACAGGAGAAGAAAAGGTCCACAGAAAGCAGGTGATGCAGAACCCTTTGGCCTCCCGTTCTGAGGTGTCACTTCTACAAACAGCGTTTTCTGATGTCTTCTCTTACGACATCGCTCTGATTTATTTGTTTAAAATGTGTGGCTCTTTCTCCGTGTGCTTAAACCATTAAAAGAATGGCCACAGTGTGGAGAGTCACTCAAAATGTCAGGGCAGACAAGCACCCAAATATTTCTTTGGCAGAAAGTGATTAGCTCAGCTGGATTTCCTGGTTAAATACAAGGTTAGATAAATACTTGAATAAACTTCTTTCAGCAAGAGCAGGATTAAAGAGAATGTCTTATTCTTGTGCTGACAAAGTTTAGCTGGCTGCAGACTGATTACATCTTTAAGATGATTTTTTTTCAATTTTGGGTGATTCACAAGGGGAGAGATTCCCTCACTCTTTGTACTGCTCAAACCTTCAGGAAGAGCAATTCCATCTGCCCCTTGAGACCATCAGGTAGGCTGGAAGTGGATGGATCTAGGTGACCTCAGATGCTGCTTTGTGGGGATCCCCTGTTGTAGGGATGACCTGCTGTGGAACCTGGAGCCAAACCTCCCATCAGTGCTGCTCCACATTGTCCAGACCATGAGCAAATGGCTTCTCCTGAGGTAACGCTGTGGCCAACAGGCAAAGCAAAAGGCTTTGGAGTCCACTGCCGCCAAGAGCCAACCAGAGCTGCACCACGTGCTAACTGTAAAATACAACTGATTTTAAACTGGGAGTCCTAAGAGAAGGGGAAAAGCTCTTGCTTAGTGGAATGAGAAAGATTCGCCCAGCACTTGTGTTTTCCTGCACACCCACTGCAAACACGGACGTAAGCCCCCGGATAAACGTTTGTACAGTGACTGTCTGGGGCCAGAGCTGACTCCAGCCTGCAGAGGAGAAAACATCAGTGTGAGGAATGAAGTCTGGGCCTGTGTTTTGTGCTTAGATGCAATAGGGAGAGTCTGCTATGATTACAGATGGGAAGTGTGTCTTGGATTTGCCCATATTCCAATTGTGTCACTAGATGTATAATGTCACTTATCTTTTTGTTCATCTGGGAAAGTTTTTGTGGTTAGTGAGTATTTGCAGATGGGTGACACTGTGAAAGAGCTCAATGCTACTTACCACTGCAGCCTAATTCCAAAGGTCCAAGCATCTCTGCAGCGTAGCCCAGATCATTGGCCCTGACAGTCTGGGACACAGGACAGCTCCATGTTTCTATTCCTATTCTTTTAATTAAAAGTTTAGGAACCTACAGGCTGACCTACAAGTGAAAGGTACCATAAAATGAGAAAGTTGGCAGGGCTGCGTGTCAGTTCAGATTTGCTCACAGATGGAGCCAGGCTCTTCTTAGTGTCATCTAATGATAGGACAAGGGGCAATGGAACATTGTTCCACATCGGTATGAGAAGGAACTTCTTCCCAGTGAAGGTGACAGGGCACTGGAAGGGGCTGCCCAGGTGGGTTGTGGAGTCTCCTTCTCTGGAGAAGTTCCTGTGTGAATTGGTCTAGGCGATGCTCCTGTGTCAGGGAGACTGGACTAGATGATCTTTCAAGGTGCCTTCCAATCCCTAATGTTCTGTGATTCTGTGAAATCCTGAGCTGGTATACAGTCCTGGTTTATAGGTCTGCAGTTAGGAGGTGTTACTGCCCCAGCACGTATGGAGTCACTCAGTATTCAAGGCAAGGAAATGGCTCAGAATGAAGCCTAGAATCTGAATGTGCAGTGGAGCAAAAACATTGCCATAAAAATAGAAGGAGTGGTAGTCTTCCACGCTGCGTCTTTGGAAAAGATTAATTTTCTTTGGCTGCCATTGTGAAAACTCAGATACAGCACAGGGGCTCCAGTGCCAACTTCTGAACTCAATGGAGCCACAAAAGGGCTGGGTGGTGAATAACTTTGAAGAGCGAAACATCAAACCAGCCTCAACTTGAATTTAAGAAACATCCTAAACCAAACCCAAACAATGCCGCTGAGTGAATGATTCAGGGGATTGGTACGACCCTCCACATTTTATGTGGAGCAGCGGGAAGGTCGAGAATAAAGTGGAATACCTCTTTCCAGGCCACAGCAGAGTGACAAGTAGGAGACAAAGAATGCATATTTGTCCCTGGTTAGACATAATTCACATCACCCTCTTTAAAGCAGGTATGCACTGCTGGACCTATTTCATGAATTAGAGTCTTCACCAGACATTGAAGCTTCTGGCCCATGTGTGTTCTAACACATTACACACATCCATAATGATATTTGCTGTGTGGGAAACTCACTTGATGGCCTCTCTTTCTCAACAATTCACACACTGACAGGGGTGCTGCACAGTTCTTCCTTTGTGCATCCAAGTCAAGAAAACTAGTGTGTGTTATTGAGGGGGAACCTGGTAGATGACAACTAGACACTGAGATCTGATGCTATTGCTTCCATTTCAAATGAGGGAGGCACTCACCCTGACATCCCATCTAGAGTGCATTTCCTTTGTATTTCTGTGTGTATTTCCTTTTTATAGAAGGCAGGACACATGGACATTCAGAGCAAGGTCTGGTGTGGAGCTGGGGTCCAGTCATCCATCACATCCCAGTTAGAACGCAGAGAATAGGAATCGCCAACTTGTGCCTGGCCATGACTCTTGGGGCTCTAGCAACACTCTGCCCTGCACTGGGCTGCCCGATAACCAACTGCCACTGTGCTGGGGCTGTCTCTCCAGCAGTGAGTTCAAAGCTCTTCTGCTCCCCGAGTCTCCAACTGTGGCCTGAATCACTCACAGCCTGGCAACATAGAAGGCACAAGGTGTCTTCCCACATAAAATTATTTAGAAAAGTAAAGAATGTGGCAATTGACTCCTTTCTTCACCATCTCTCCACTCTTCCAAAGGGTTTAACCCTTGAACAACCTTTCTTCCAACATAGAATCATAGAACATGAGAGATTGGAAGAGACCTCGAAAGATCACGTAGTCCAATCACACAGCAGGATCACCTAGACCAAGTAGCACAGGAACATATCCAGGTGGGTTTTAAACATCTCCACAAAACCCCTGGGCAGCCCATTCCAGTGCCCTGTCACCCTCACTGGGAAGAAGTTCCTTCTCGTATTGATGTGGAACCTCCTCTGTTCCAGCTCACACCCGTTGTCCCTTGTTATATCATTAGATGACACTGAGCAGAGCCTGGGTCCACCCTCCTGACACCCACCCTTCACATATTTATCGTTAATGAGGTGACCTCTCAGTCGCCTTTCTTCCAAGCACAAGAGACCCATCTCCCTCAGCTTTTCCTTATCAGGGAGACGTTCCACCCCCTTCATCATCTTTGCAGCTCTGCGCTGGCCTCTCTCTAGCAGTTCCCTGTCCTGGAACTGAGTGGCCCAGAATTCAAGAAAGCCTTTGCAAAAGCTCAAACTGAGAGCCAGATCTGCTGAATTCCAGGCCAGAATCAGCCAGCAGCTGGCAGCTCCCAGGCAAAGGTACCTTTGTGACATCTGGCACTATCGATATGAAACAGCTTGTTTTAATGAAGTGCCTTGGGACGTTCACATTAAAGGAGAAGTGTTGCAACAAAGCACCAGCAGCACTGACAGCTGTGCTAAGAATAGCAGTACCTGGAGTGACTGCTCCCATAAATAGAGACCAGCAGGAGATAACTCTCTGTGTTTATATCAGATCACTAGAATATTTTTGCCTTAAGCAAAAATGATATCATGATTATTTTATCGTTGTAAGTGGTTGCCAGGGTAGGCAGCGTGTAAGAGCATTTGGGAAGATTTCCCCACTGCCAGGTACAACCTACTGAGTTAGTGCAACACGTGGAGGATGGAAGAGAAAACAGTTCCTTCCTCCCTGTTTTCTTAATTTGAAATCTAGTCCTCCTGGTTGCCCTCACACTGTGATGTTACCAAAAGTAGTGAAGCTGCTCACTTGGGAAGCAACCTTGTATATTAAACTCTTTTTTAAAAAAAATAGAATTCTAGGTCAAAATGAAATCTGCTCTGGTGAATTACGAGATTCAGACCCAGAAGACTCTTACCTACACCCTTGCTAGTCTCACTTTTTCCTCCAGCCCTTCTTTTCTTAACCTCTCTGGTCTGCCAGCTCCTTAGTGAAGGGAAGTGATTATCACAGAATCACAGAACGTTAGGGATTGGAAGGGACCTTGAAAGATCATCTAGTCCAATCCCCCTGCCACAGCAGGATCACCTAGATCCAGTCACACAGGAACATGTCCAGGTGGGTTTTAAACATCTCCAGAGAAGGAGACTCCACAACCCCCTGGACAGCCCGTTCCAGTGCTCTATGGTGGGTACCCAGCCTGCTTCCACTTGCTGTGATGGGGCATACACCTTTGTTGCCCAATACTGTGTTTTATGTTCTGTGGGTCATTCAGAAACCAAAATTACAGCTGCTCAATGAGGACAAAGCAGCAGAGAGGATTCCACCTAAAGAATGGATCTGGAAAGAGCAAAGATGAATGAGATACAGGGTCATTTTGGATGTGCCTCTGGATCCCACATTTTACTGACCATAGGAAAAAGAAAGGACTTGGTAACAAACAGTACGAAAAGGACTCAGATGCTTTTGGGCATTAATCGATTAGTTTGAGTCCCTAATCTCCAGGTAAGTCATCCTGTCAACACACCACAGGATTTCCTTGGGGCTACCAATGCTATAAGAAGCACAGCAGCTGAAGAGACATTCTCCCTATGGAAATTCTAGCAGGATTTTCCCAGACCTAATGATGGTGACTCAACAGCCAAGTCATGGAAGGGCTATTTTGGCCTTAAAATGTCCCTGAGTTGGTAGTACTGCTATCATCAGGCTTTAAACTCTTCTTTCTTTAAGGGTACCTGCTGCAGCATGATGGAAGAAGAAAGAAATAACATCTACTTTACTTGAAGCTGAAGTCCTTTTGTACTAAGTCGTCCCAGTCCATGTAAATATCCTGTGTTTTCTGTCTTATCCACTACATTCATTATGTCTCCTCCTCATATGCAGTCTTTCCTCACTTCCACCTCTTCATCTTCCCATCCCTCATGCCCTCCTTCTCCTCCCTTTTCATGTTTCTTTGGCCTCTTCTTTTCAGTGCCTGTCTCTCCCCATTGCAGTTCTGCCCTCCAACCCTGCAACAGCCCAAACTCTCAAAGAAGTCTCTAATTCCCCCTAATCTCAGGCACACCAGGATCACCTGGAAATAATATTTTTGTAGCCCAGAGCTGGCACAGTGACAGGGAAGCCTGCGCCAGTGCCCTGCCAGGAGAGCAGCCACCAGCTGTACAGGCGCTTTGGAGAAGGGCCAGCTTTATGGATTAGCCACTGCAAACCAGAGGGCGGATGAAAAACTCTGCTGGGAAGTGAGGAAACAAGAGTAAATCCACCTTTGCAGCCAGGTTCAATGTTCCTCTTTGCTTTTTCACATCTCACAGGTTCTCAGGCCAGGAGCAAAGCCCTGAGTCCAGCAACTGCCCCCACCACGGGAGGATAGTTGAGCCAATCAAGGCCATTCCTTGCTTTGAAGAACAGCCAAGGATGTTGCTTTGCTTATTTTATGTACTTCATCACTTGAGAGCTGTGTGGTGGGAGGGCTCAGAGATGGCTTCAGGGGTCCTAGCTGAGAGAAGAGGTGTGTAGGTCAGTCATTGCTCCATCAGCCTCAGGTTTTGGAGAAGCTCCATATTCCTGCAGAAAGGGCTTGAGATGAGCCCACACCACCTACAAGGCTCAGTAACGCACTCCTTTGGCTTTTGACTAAGATCAAATGCAGAGGAGGCCACTTTGCCCAGTTCCAAACCACTTTCTCAGGAAAGGATGGAGGGATCCAAAGCTTCAACTCGACTCAAACACTGCATTTGCTCAAACCCAGAAATGCAATCTTTATATTTGTTTTCCCTTGGTAGAGCCTTCTCCTTACTGCTACATACTGAGTCATTAGCAAATTAACAGGTTTTGAATCCACTGTGAAAGTCTTGAGATAATTGTTACAGCTACGGTCCTGTGGCTGGAGAACTGTGGTTCTCAAATGCTTTTATAGACTACAAATTGGATGCTTTTCATACAGGTTATCTCATTTTAATGACGATTTGCCCTCCGGCAATTCTTTCTTTGCTTTGAAGTTGCTGGGGTTTTGTCATCCTTGGGGAGTGAGCAGTTTCATGTTATCATCATGTCAGATTTTATGTCCACAGAAACACTTTTTCAACAGTTCTTTTACAGGAGACAAGCTTTCATCTGTGGGAGTTTTATTGGTTTGAAAAGTAAGACAAGCAACTTGAGTGGAAGTAATGTCCTGCTTGTAATGTGAAAAAAAATCATTCTAGAAACATGTACATCAGGCACTAAAATAAACAGCAATTACTGTCCCTACAGAGACACTGGCAGAATGTAAAAATATCACATTATTGTCTATTAACTGTGTTTTTTTCAGTTCAGCATTTGCCCTTTTCAACCAGTATTTCATCTGTCCAAGTCATGAATGGTTGGGAAGAAGCAAAGAGGACAGCAGTACTGAACTGAGCAGACCATCTCTTAGAAAATGGGCCAGTCAAGGTACAACATCTACCCACCAGTTTATGCACCCACTGAGGCTTCACAGAAACACAGAACATTAGGGATTGGAAGGGACCTCAAAAGATCATCTAGTCTAACCCCCCTGCCAGAGCAGGATCACCTAGACCAAGTCACACAGGAACATCTCCAGAGAAGAAGACTCCACAAACCCCCTGGACAGCCCCAGTGCTCTGTGACCTTGACTGGGAAGACGTTCCTTCTCATATTGATGTAGAACCTTCTATGGTCCATCTTACACCCACTGCCCCTTGCCCTATCATTATACGACGCTGAGAAGAACCTGACTCCATCCTCCTGCCACCTATCCTTCACATATTTATCAACATTAATGAGGTCACCCCTCAATCTCCTTTTCTCCAAGCTAAAGAGACCCAGCTCCCTCAGCATCTCCTCATAAGGGAGGTGTTCATCATCTTCATGGCTCTGCACTGAACTCTCTCCAGCAGTTCTGTGTCCTTCTTGAACTGAGGGGCCCAGAAGTGGACAGCATATTCCAGATGCAGTCTCACCAGGGCAGAGTACAGAGAGAGGAGAACCTCTCTCGATCTGCTAACCACCCCTCTTCCAATACACCTCAGGCTTGGGCTTTCCATGTCCTGACAAGACACTCCTGGGCATCAGCACTGGTTTTGGCCATTAACTGGTGCTGAGTGCATTTCACATGACTAATGGCATAATACTTAGCATTCTGCTTTCATCAGGAGCAGACGTGGTCCCTCCCTCTGCTGCGTCAGATGCTGCCGCCCATATAGAACGTGTAATCTCTTGCACTTTATTGCCAAGATGTTTGTTGATATTTGTCAAAGCCAAGGAAAAGAAGGATTTAGCACATAAGCATCTCCTTATGTGCGGGGCTGATCTGTTTGGTGCTTAAAGCCTCAGGCACTGTGTCCAAGGGACAAGACGTTAAATTCGAAGCGTATCAAGTACCTCTGTGTCAGTGATTTTTCTTGTCAGAATTGTTATTGAAGAAGCCATTTGGGTTTGCAGAGCCAATAGTGGTGCTGACAGGACGAGGTACTGCCTCACGAGTTTGATGGGCTGCCAACACGCAACGCTGTCACAACTGAAGTTTCAATAGACCAACGAGCAAATTAAAGATGCTTAAACCATCCTGAGTATTTAGAACTTTTGCCTGCATAGTTTGAAGGCACTGAGAGATGCAAGAGCCAAGAGCTAGTGCAAACAAACACGTGAACACAAGGCGTGAGGGGGTTGCTAATGAACAAGAAAACACCATGTACAGAGGAGTGGAAGACACTCTTCTTCACTCATCTTTGACATTGCTGAGCTAACGTGCAAGGATCAATCCAACCAGAATCAAGAAAAGATCACGAGGAAAAAAGTACTGTAGGATAGTTACCTACATGCAAATGTCAGCACTAATAAGGACTGTGTTCATGGGGATTTCTAAGGATATGGGATTACATGGACATTTCAGATTTTCTTGGTTTTCATCCCCTGCAAGACTCTTCCTTCATCCAAGGAAGATCTAGGTGATCTAAATGTGGCAGGGTGATCTAGGTTATCTAGATGTGATCCTGCTGTGGCAGGTGGATTGGACTAGATGATCTTTCGAGGTCCCTTCCAATCCCTAATGATTCTATGATATCTTGGATTCTGTTCACAGGAACTGAGTTGGGCACTTTCAGTCGAGGATCAGAGCAATTAGCCCGAGTCGACTGAAATCCTTTTAAGATTTCCTTAGTCTTTAAATATCACTTGAATTCAGGTAGCAGCTTCTACCAAGCTTTTCCAGTCCAAAATCTTTTCGCCCCCATAAATGTGCCTCTGTGTTCCTGAAATGCTGCTCCATCACACCCAGCTCTGTCCCCAACAGTTGATGGAAGGTGTGGGAGAGGTGAGGCAAAGGAGCCCTGATTTGAGAGACCAGATTTGGCTGCCAAAACAGCTCTTTCTCCTTTCAAAAGTGTCTCACAGCCCAGGAACCATTAAAGAAAAGTCATGGATTTTTTAAAGGGAGTGGGAGAAGTAAGTCTAGGCTGGTCACAGGGATTCCAAGTACATGGACACAGCTTCAGATACTGGCCAGAGGACTGCTGGTCAAGGAACAGCAGGAAACAACCAGCTCTGAGAGGAAATAAAATTCCCAGCCTGGCTGCAGGCTTTGCCTGCTCCAAGGCACTGCTGGCATCAAGATGCGCCTCTCACCAGGGAACTCCCCTTGCGATCCTGCCTCAGTTTTTATTAGCCCAGCTATTAGGACGTATTTGGCAACAGGAATTTTGCATTACTGACACATCAGGTCATCAGAGTCCCATTGTTTTGTGCCCTTGCTAAAATGCTGTGAGCACATGGAGCCTGCCACACACACCCACAGTCACCTCAGCTTCTGGTGCCTTCTGGTTCCATCTCTCATCTTGACAACTTCTGTGCTCACGGGTTTGCTGCTTGCAGCAGTGGTTGGGATGGCAGATGCCCAGCCAGCTCCCCCCTGCAGCAAGGGAACCACCAAGACCTTGGCCAACTACGGATTCATTACTATGTCTGTCAGTGTCTCACTACCCACTGGTGCCCAAAATAGACAGGGCTTTCCTTCTAGGTCCTCAAAAAGGCCCTCCTGAATTCAAACTACCAAGCACTGCATGACTCTCTGACACCTACGATGGCCAGAAAAAACAGCAAAAGTTTAAAAAACAAGAGAAAAAGATAGAGTGGAACTGTTTTGTTCCTCCTCATTCTGACACAACTCAGAAGAGTGGTTCTGGATTCATTCCTGTAGCTCAATTTACAGTTGGTTTATGACATTTTAATGGTAAAGGAGGACATATGGAAGATAGAGCTTCTGTGACCACTGATGATTCAAGGGATTTCCTAATTTTCAGTGAGGCAAATTGGAAGAATAGGTCTTGTGCTGCANGCATTTGACACAGTCTCCCACAGCATCCTCGGAGCCAAACTGAGGCAGTGTGGTCTAGATGATGGGGTAGGGAGGTAGATTGTGAACTGGCTGCAGGATAGAAACCAGAGGATAGTGGTCTATGGGACATAGTCTAGTTGGAGACCTGTACCCAGTGGAATGTCCCAAGGGTTGGTACTGGGACCAGTTCTGTTCAATCTATTAATTAATTGCTTGGATGAGGGACTAGGGTGCAGTGTCAGCAAGTCTGCTGATGACACAAAGCTGGGAGGTGCCGCCGACTGTGCTGCCATTCAGTGAGACCTGGACAGGCTGGAGAGCTGGGCAGGGAGAAATGTAATGAAGTATAATAAGGGTAAGTCTATAGTCTTGCATCTGGGCAAGAACAACCCCAGGTACCAGTATAGGCTGGGGACTGACCTGTTGGAGAGCAGTGTAGGAGAAAGGGACCTGGGGGTCTTGGTGGACAGCAGGATGACTATGAGCCAGCAGTGTGCTCTTGTGCCCAAGAGGGCCAACAGCATCCTGGGGTAGATCAGAAAGCAGGTTAGCATGTTGAGAGAGATTCTTCTACCCCTTTACTCTGCCCTGG
>VXBP01009800.1:97391-115537 GCA_013400115.1 Rhinopomastus cyanomelas | reverse complement strand
GCACCTTGAGTACTGTGTCCAGTTCTGGGCCCCTCAGTTTAGGAAGGACATTGAGGTGCTTGAGCGTGTCCAGAGAAGGGCAACGAGGCTGGTGAGGGGCCTTGAGCACAAGCCCTATGAGGAGAGGCTGAGGGAGCTGGGATTGTTTAGCCTGGAGAAGAGGAGGCTCAGGGGAGACCTTATTGCTGTCTACAACTACCTGAGGGGTGGTTGTGGCCAGGAGGAGGTTGCTCTCTTCTCTCAGGCAGCCAGCACCAGAACAAGAGGACACAGCCTCAAGCTGCGCCAGGGGAAATTGAGGCTTGAGGTGAGGAGAAAGTTCTTCACCGAGAGAGTCATTGGCCACTGGAATGGCCTGCCCAGGGAGGTGGTGGAGTCGCCGACTCTGGAGCTGTTCAAGGCAGGATTGGACGTGGCCCTTGGGGCCATGGTCTGTCCTTGAGATCTGTGGTGACAGGTTGGACTTGATGATCTATGAGGTCTCTTCCAACCTTGGTAATACTGTGATACTCTGCGTATATGTAAGACAGAACACGTTCTAGAAGGCACGTAGAGAGTGTGTACAGAGCATGAATAGGATACTGGGTCTTTCTTTTAAAAATTCAAAATAAACATGAAGACTGAGCCCACCTTCTTGACTTGGCAACACATGTCATGTAATGCAGAATAATTTGGTTTGCCAGAAATACAAGCAGTATGAATGAACCACAAATGTGTTGGGCTGTCAGGATCCACTGAAACTAGCGAAAGCATAGGAAAACTAATGAAAAGAGGTGGTAGATTAGGGTGACCAGGTGGTTGCAGGGCCTGCCTGTGACACAGATGGGAGGCTTACGAAGGTGATGTTGTAGCACTCTCAGTTGTGCCTTTCTTCATGGTAACTTCATGCCCTTTCTACAAACCTACATAATACAGAAGGACCATTTAAAATGTAAAATGAACCTTTAAACATTACTAAAATTTCATATTTGTAAGTCTTCAGCAGTGTTAGGTTGAACCCTAGCCCTCTTTAGTTCCTGCTGGAGGAGAATATGTTAAGAAAATGCATTTTATGGACCATTGTTTTTCTAATATACTTTTAAAAAAGAATAAAAATGGTGTATGCTATTGTACAATATATCTGCAGTCACAGAAAATTATTTACAGCAATCTTGGCAGAGATAGTTCTTGCTGCCTGATGCTAAAACTGCTAAAAACTTCGTATGTCTCCAAAGACCAAGCAAATTTTTTATTTTATGTGAGTTTCAGCAATGCCAAGTGCCAGGACCTGCACTTGGACCACAAGAACCCTAAACAAACCTACAGGCTCTGGTGAAAAGTGGCTGGAGAGCTCCTCGAGAGAGAGACCCGGGGCTATTGACTAACAACTGGCTAAACTTGAGCCATCAGTGAAGGCCAAGGGCTTTCTGGCCTGTCTGAGAAACAGAGAGGAGAGAAGTGATTGACCCCCTGGTGAAGCCACATGTCTGAATAAACCTCCGTAAACAGCAGGTCTAGTGAGGTGCCTCCCTTGGCAGGCTCCCGCTTACCAGCTGTGGCAGGACATTATCTTCTACATATTCAAGGAACCTCTCTGCACTGTTACCTGTCTGCTGTGTTGTATTTCCAGCAGATGTCACATGTTGAAGCCCCACATGAAAAGAAGGGCTAGAGATTGCAAGCCTTCTGCCTGCAGAATGCCTTATCCACCTCTTCATCCTGGATGTGTGGTCTATAACAGACTGCCAACAGGATATCTGCCTTGTTGGCCTTTCCCCTCATCCTCACCCACAGGCGCTTGACCTCATCTCATTGAGTTCAATACAATCAAAACATTTCCTAACATATAGAGCCAACCCATCACCTCTCACTCCTTGATTATCCATTCAGACAGAGCTTGTAGCCATCCATTGCAGTGCTCCAGTCGTGAGAGTCATTCCAACGCATTTTAGTGGTTCTGAGTGTTCCTTTTCCATTAGGCAGATTTACACTGGATAACATGCTGTTGAGTTGCAAGTTGTGATTTGCATTATCTCATGCAAAAATGAAGAATTTGTTGTTTAAAATATTTCTGATTAATCTTCTATATGAAAGTTGGAAAAGGCTGGGTAGTTTATGCATTGGAGCACAGGCTGAACCTAATTGTTAATCCCATTTGTTGTTTGTATGGTTGTCAGAATCAAGTAATTAAAGAAATAATGTGTTGATGTTACAGATTTATGGATTTTTATTTTATTTTAATGTTTACATCTATGGGATTTACGATCCTGCAGATGACTGTTGAGCAGATGCATAAAGACAGTGTCTTATATGGGCATTGTTGTGTAATTTTCCTTTTGCTTCTATAGAAAGTCACCTCCAGGTCATCCTGATGGCAGTTCTACCTGAACCATTCAAAGAAAAGTGGTTGAGAGTGCAGCTCTGCGTGTGTCTGCACGTGTGTTTTCGCAAATTTTTATCCAGACAATGTTTTTTTAGGATCTTATTTTAGTCTTAATACATACGTGACTACGTACGTACACAGGCACACTTAGCCCTGACACATATCCAGTGAAAATGTTTACCTGTCACATACTGCAAGCAAGCCCAAACAAAGTCTCAAGCTTTACAGTTTTAGCATGGGTTTTCTTTGTGAGAGGATTGCTCTGGTGATTATAAACTCCGGATTAGTTGTCAAAACAAACTACACAGAAGTCACTGAAAGTACAGAAATATGGAGCAATATTGATTGTGTCTGTACAGAGATGAATTGGAATGGTATAAAAATATATTGTTATCTTAAGGGATTTTTTTATGCTGCCATTTATACACCCTAAATCTGACCCTGTTGTAAATAAATTCATTAATGGATTTACTGATGCAATGGGCATCATAAGTAGAGCTTTATCTCTTTTAAATATTGTGCGGCACACATTTTCCATTCTTGAATTGGGACAAAAACTGAAATGCTGGCAGTTCTCACAAATCCAGTTGAAATGCTTTCTTTTTTACAATTGTAGGGTCTGCCTTTGATCTTGACACTTTTAAAATTCATGTTCAAAATGCCTGATTCAGGAGAAACATTTTCTTTTTGTATGATCCATCTTTTGTCTTTTCCAGATCTGTCTTATTAATGTCTTATAGAATTCATTCTCATATTCCATACTAGCAAGTTAATACAGGTGGTCAGCAGAGTTTTTTTAATTTAATATTTATACCTCTTTAACTTGCATGTTTGCAGTCTAAAATTCAGGGATGTTTTCAATATGAGCATGGGAATCTAGTGAGAAAAGTCACAAGACAGGCAGTTAACTGAAGGCAAACCAGTAGAACAGACCTGGAATATGTTCTAATTAAGTATTATTTCTGCTTACTATCACTTTTTAACGTGTTCCCTATGGAAATACCATGTTCTGTAAAATGCATTTATTTAATTGAAACTGCTGCTATTGAAATTCATTCTATCATTCTCTAACAGTTGTGATACATTCAAATGTTCATAAAAGATTACACTTAGCAATTGTCCAGCTCCATAAAATCTGAGCATAGTTTCAGAAAATTCTGATGTGAGCTCTGCAGTGATCATCCCTCAGTCCATTCTAATCTAGGCTCCAGATGAGCAACTTAAAAATAATACTTCATTTTCACTTTAAGACAGATTCTTATGGTCTATGGTTCATATCACATCTGTTACAATTTCTGTAACAGTCAGTTTAAAAGTAACATATCTAAAAATAAAGTTGTGCTGCTAAGCCTCCTTAATGGCTTGCTGGTTAATAACGTGTATGGCAGTGCTTCTGTTTGTGGTTATTCCAGTGACTTGCAAATGCACTAGCAGTTACAGCTTGGCACTTATGCTGCAGCCTAAACTTAATGAGCTGATAGGCTTCTCTGTATAAAGCTGGGATAAATTTTTAATCAATGTATTTGTTCAAAAAGAATTTTCCCCGAAGCAGTGGTTATACAGCTACGATGGTCAGGGGACTTGCCTAACTGGTGTGCCTGGTTGTGCAGACATATAGAAGTAGGCACAGCAGACTTGGGGTAGTGCAAGTGTAGGAAGCCTTAAAACCATATCAAGTTCTCTGGAACAAATTTTTTATCCAAAAAATCATTATTTAATCATTCATGCCTGAAGAAAGACAGATGAAAAATTTCTCTCTTGAAAAGGCATGAAGCCTTCAGTGTACCTACAATCATAGAATCATAGAGTCATTAGGGATTAGAAGTGACCTCGATAGATCATCTAGTCCAATCACCCAGACCAAGTCACACAGGAACACATCCAGGTGGGTTTTAAACATCTCCAGTGAGGGAGACTCCACAACCCCACTGGGCAGCCTGCTGCGTCACCCTCACTGGAAAGAAGTTCCTTCTGGTAATTATATGGAACCTCCTGTGTTCCAGGTTACAACCATTGCCCCTCGTCCTATCACTACATGACACTGAGAAGAGCCTGGCTCCATCCTCCTGACACCCACTCTTCAAATATTTGTAGACATTAATGAGGTCACCCTTCAGTCTCCATTTCTCCAAGCTAAAGAGACCCAGCTCCCTCAGCCTCTCCTCTTCCTTCATCATCCTCATTGCTCTATGCTGAACTCCCTCCAGCAGCTCCACATCCCTCTTGAACTGAGGAGCACAGAACTGGACACAATACTCCAGATGTGGTCTCACTAGTACAGAGTAGAGGGGGAGAAGAACCTTTCTTGATCTGCTAACCACCCCCATTCTGATCCACCCCAGGATGCTGTTGTTGTATCTGTATTCTCTATGAGAGTTAAAAGTAGTATTATATCTGCTTAAACATGATCACTTTTCTCTTCTGTATGCTAATGAAATGTCATTATCACGTTATATTACTCATCCATCACACATTGTCATGTTTTTCTATATGCTCATTGTAGAATAGAGGAGAGCTGAAGTGTTCTCTAAAAGAAAGGTTCAGAGATTCAAAAATATTTCAGTAAATCTCCCTTATGTTACTCGTGTACATTACAGAACAGTGAATTTTCAGTGCTGAGTTTCATGTGAGGAATTTTTCATTATTCTAGAATCAATATTTTACAGACAATACTTCAAGGGAATCTATTTGCTTGCACCGGGACTGGGCTTGCTCATTGAAAATCACCTTATTGCTGTCGTTGATGAATTGGTTTGTTAATACTGCCAGCAGTACATGTTTATCAGGTTTTTCTGCATTTGAAAAAAAATAAATACGGAAGGATTAGAAAATATTTTTAATTTATTACAGATGTTAAAGAATCCGACTTGCAAACAAATCACTGTCAGTACCAGAATCGCAAGTCATAGTTTTCTTCCAGACAGGGAATGTCTGGAGTTGAAAATCTTAAAAACTCTATTATTCTTACTTTCAAATTAATCACTTTGGAGTGAATTCAGTGATAACTACTTTACCACTTTATTCATATATTGCAAAGAAAATGTAGGAAAAAGTAACGTAATCTCATCTCTGTAAATCTTATGGATGTAATTGCATCTAAGGATGCGGATGATGCCATGAGTCACTGCAAGGTACAGTGGTTTCTGTGGTATTTCCAAATGGAATTACAGGTCTTGTTTGCAGTTTGTTTGTGGTCCTCTCCATTCATTAGAACAGATCCAGTAATAATAAAACTTGAATACATGCTATAGCTTGTGTGAAAGTGTTTTGGCATTATGTGTCTAATTTTACTGCTGTATTACCATCATAGAATCATTACGGATTGGAAGGGACCTCGAAAGATCATCTAGTCCAATCCCCCTGCAACAGTTAAGTTGTATCTGGTTTAATTTAGGCCAAGATAGTCTTGTACTAGGAATATATTTTCGGTTGTTCAGCACATGCAAAGCTATTTATCTGCCTTATGCTTTATCATATTAAGTGATGCAAAAATCTTTTATATGTGAGCAGGTAGTGACTGTCAGGGCAGACAAAGCACAAGAGTGTCAGTTCCAGTATATCAGTGCACATCAAACTGGTGAGCATCATATTGTACCTTTGTTGCTTATGAAGCATTTCACTCTTATATCTGCAGACAGTAAAATTCAAAGGTAAGTGTTGGAAGGAGCTAGAGACGCCATTGTAAAGTGACCTGTTAAGATGAGCTCAGCTGAAAAAACAGGCATCAAGGGGCCTTACTTAATGTAAATGCCTGCAGTGTCAGAGTAGGGGGAAAAACAGAGAACAATGGGTCAGTCGTAACAGTTGTATTAAAAACAAATGCACATTTCCCTCCCCACTTCAGGAAAGTCAGTTACAGACTGACAGATGAACTATCTCATCTGTTATATTTTAAATACTTAAAACTGTCATATCTCTTATATTTAAACTGCCATTTTGTCTACTGGAGATATTGAGCCATGAAAGGGCTCCTGTGTAAGAGAGGTTGTATGTAGTCCAAGGAAAAGTGTATGAACCATTTATATATTTCTGTGTTGCTACTCAACAGAGTGTGTTTAGACTTTTAAAGTGTGTGATTTCATCAAGGGTGTTTCCATCTGTGCATATAATTTGTGGAATAATGGAATTACAGCTCTTAGCTGTAATATATGCACAGAAGGAAACATGAACTTAAGTAAAGTAAAATGTGGCAAGCAGAGCTTCATTAAGCATTCTGCTTAAACCAGGCTCTGTTTACAGAAAAGTAGTTTTTCTTTCAAAAAGCAAATTATTTCATAACTTGAACACAAACTATAAGCCAAATTTTTGGTAGCTGTGTTTGTCACTCGTGTACAGTAAAACTATCTTATGCCAGATGAGGATCTGTCTTTTTGTACTTCTTTGTTTCTTTAATCCTTAGAGAATGAAGCTTCTGGTTCTTTGGAAATGCAGATACTAAGAAAATGCCAGTTCAGAAATCATGTAACTGGGAGTACTTCTTCTGTCATGTGCCTTCCTTTGCAGCTACCTTTGGTCTATACTTCCCCAGGAAAGAGTACTCGGAGAATGTCTACATTGGTCAGCCAGCAGGTCTGCCGCTCCTGCGCGTCCATGCTTTGAGGGATTCACATGGGGAAGTAGCTCACTTTCATCTGTGCCAGAATCTCATCATTTCTCGAATAAGATCCATTGAAAATTATTGGTTTCAAATCAGAGAAAACACAGGACTTCTCTACCTCAGCAAAAGCCTCAATAGAGAAGACTTTAACATGCTATGTAAGTATACAAAGACTAGCTGTTTTAGCTGAAGTAACTGTTGTTAAAGCAAAGTATATGAATGAGATTTATCCATCATGAGCATCAAATTAAGGAAAAAAAAAATGTTTTTTTTAAAAAGAGGACCCAGAACCAGTGACACCCACAGTAAGTGCAGGGAACAACATGTCAGAGCAAATGTGGCCCTCGAAAAGATCCAGTTGCTTGCACTGAGGACTCCAGTATGATGCTAAAGTTGCATTATTTGAAATATATCATCTGCATGACATGAAACGCGAAAGACACAGCTTTACCTTGGAGATTTGCTGTTTTCGCATCCAAGCCGATTCCACTGCATAAATGCAGGACGTTTAGTGTCCAAACAATGCAGCTAAATTAGTTCAAACCCTTATATAAATGGTGCTTGAACTCTGGTAATGTAGATTTACAAAGTACATTTGCATCTAACACCACATAGCTCTTGGAAGAAATGGTTAAGTGTAGAATCATAGAACCATTACGGATTGGAAGGGACCTCGAAAGATCATCTAGTCCAATCCCCCTGGTACAGCAGGATCACCTAGACCAAGACATAGAATCAGTCAAAGTTAGAAGGGACCACAGGATCAACCAGTTCCAACTCCCCTACCATGGGCAGGGATACCCCACCCTAGATCAGGCTGGACAGAGCCTCATCCAGCCTGGCCTTAAACACCTCCAGGGATGGGGCCTCCACCACCCTCCTGGGCAACCCATTTCAGGCTCTCACCACTCTCACGGTGAAGAATTTGCTCCTCGCATTCAGTCTAAATCTACCCATCTCCAGCTTTGCTCCATTCCCCCATGTCCTGTCGCTACCTGATATCCTAAAAGGTCCCTCCCCAGCCTTTTTGTAGGCCCCCTTCAGATACTGGGAGGCCACAAGAAGGTCACCTGGGAGCCTCCTCTTCTCCAGACTGAACAGCCCCAGTTCTTTCAGTCTGGCCTCATAGGAGAGGTGCTCCAGCCCTCTGATCATCCTCATGGCCCTCCTCTGCACTCGCTCCAGCACGGCCACATCCTTCTTGTAATAAGGGCTCCAGAACTGGACGCAGTCCTCCAGGTGGGGTCTCACCAGGGCGGAGTAGAGGGGGAGGCCCTCTGTCGGCCTGCTGGCCACACTTCTCCTGATGCAGCACAGGATCTGATTTGCCTTCCCGGCTGCAAGTGCACACTGCTGGCTCATGTTGAGACTTTCATCCACAAGCACCCTCAAGTCCCTCTCCTCAGGGCTACTCTGCAACCAGTCACCGCCCAGCCTGTATATGCGCTTAGCATTGCCTTGACCCAGATGCAGGACCCTACATTTGGTCTTGTTGAACCCCACTTGTCTGCTGCACCACACAGCTTGGTATCGACAGAAACTTGCTGAGGGTGCTCTCAATGCCTCTGTCCATGTCACCGACAAAGACGTTGAACAAGACTGGTCCCAGGACTGATCCCCGAGGGACTCTGCTTGTCACTGGCCTCCACTTGGACGTGGATCCATCGACAACCGCTCTCCAGGTGTGGCCATCAAGCCAGTTCCTTACCCATCTAGTGGTCCACCCATCAAAGCCATGTTCCACCAACTTGGAGACCAGAATGTGGTGCGGGACAGTGTCAAAGGCTTTGCTCAGGTCCAGGTAAATGACATCAGTCTCCCGCCCCTCATCCATTAATGTTGTGACCTGTTCATAGAAGGCCACCAGGTTTGTCAGGCAGGACTTGCCCTTGGTAAAGCCATGCTGATCGTGCCTTTCTTGAGATTTAGCTGTGTTAGATGAGCTTGCAATTGAACCACAGACATTATCTTGGTGTTTCTATCCTTTTACGCTTTAGCTGTAAATTCATTCTGATTATGTTGATCTATGAGGAAATTAGGTATCATTTCCTAATTTGGTGGAGAAGGAAATGGGTGGGGAGTTAATGGCACATAGCTGTCATCTCTTGCAGAAGTTCTGCTTTTGGAGAAAACCTAGTAACTGTTTTGAGTTCATAAGAACCGTAGATCAACACTAGCCTTTGACCTAGGCGCGTTAATATTGCAGCATTCAGCTTCAGACAGTTACTGTTTTATTTTTTAAGTGTTGTTTGCTTGATATTCTTATTCGTTTTTTCTGCACTGTACTTGATGTTCATTAATATCAGATCACTATTTATAAGTACAAACTTTGTACACAAAGTACAGCTATATGTAACATAAGAGCCTTGTTTTGTTCATAGGGATCAAGGTGACATACAGCATCTTTTCAAGTGAATTAGATCTGCTTACAGAGATACTATCATTCTATCTGTAGTCAAACTAAGGTCATAAAATTAACCAAGGCTTGAGGAGGGTGTATTAGTAAGATACCACAGATTAATTTTAAATTTTTTAACAGCTATTTATATTCCAAAATTATGAAGCAATTTGTTCTCTAAACCTAAACAGTTTGTCCCATATGCTCAGTTGGTATAAGCTCTTAACTTATTAGTTATGGGTCTGCCCTATGTATCCATTGCTACTTCATGCGCTCTTTTCCTTTCGGCCACTTATGTCTGGTCAAAAACTAGTTACTAATAGTGACCTGTTTTATGTTAGTGTCTTACAGATAGAATGCTGCTATTGGTCTGTGAGGTTCTGCAACATAAAACTGGTGCAAACGCCTATAGTTTTTTGCTTACCGGGCTTGTTAAAATGTAAGGTCTTCTCCCTAGCAGATGACATATTGAAGAATTGCCTTATCACATAAATAGGACTACAAGATTGTCTGTGGAAGAATGGAATAGGGCACAAAATGAGAAAAAGAAATATTGGCTTGTCTTCTGTGAAATACTTCTTCTGATATTTTGTTGTTTGGGTGTGTTTTTCTTCTAAAGCTGTGGGAAGCTCAATGCCATTATCAAAGGTGATGGTGCCTATCTTCCTTTCATCCCACCCTTTCCAAGAAACAGAATGTGACTCTGCAACACGTACCACAGTTTTGTTCTCCTTTATCAATGGTACCGCACCAGTCTGCAGTTCCTTGACAGCAAGGCAGCTTTGCTTCACAGAAATGGATCTATCTTTTCACATCAAGGAGAATAAACCACCTGGGACATTTCATCAGCTCCAGTTACCCTCTGTTCATCATCTGTGTCAGAATCTCAGCATTTCCTACAAACTCCTGGCAGGTAAAATTTGAACTGGTCCGCTGACATACCAGAAATACATGTAATAGCTGCACTGTTAAAATCTCTTTCGTAGAAGATCCTCTAGATTGATTCTAAAAAGGAAATCCCATTGCAAACATTAATTGAGCCTGAAGATTTTTTTTATATATAAGCAGGAGTGTTAATGAGAAAATCATACAATTATAGAATGGTAAAGATTGGAAGAAACCTCTGGAGATCTTCTTGTCCAACTCTTCTGCAGAGGAACAGATCTGACAGAAACACATCCAGGCAGGTTTTGAGTGTCTCTAGAGGAGGAAACTTTAAAAAAGGCATCCTCAAACTTTTCAGAAAGTGGGGGGGGGGCGGTTCACTGTTCCCAGACAGTGTCACGGGTCAGGCTACAGTTTGTGCTGCATGGCTTGTCCTGCCTGGAAGCAGCAGAGAGAAACGGAAGCGCTGCAGAGTCAGCAGGAAGAAGTCAACTGCAGCTGCTCGGCGAGTGAGTGGGTTTGGACACCCCGGGGGGGCGTATCCGGCCTGCGGGCTGGGGTTTGAGGACCCCTGCTTTACAACCTCTCCGGGCAGCCTGTGCCAGTGCTCTGTTACGCTCACCATTAAAAAGTTTTCCCTTATGTACAAATTGAATCTCCTATATTTGAGTTTGTACCCATTGCCCCTTGTTTTATCACTGCAAGCTACTGAGAAACACCTGATCCTGTCCTCCTGGCACACATCCTTCAGATATTTAGAAGCATTTATGAGATCTCCCCTCAGTTTTCTCATTTCCAGGTTAAACAGCCCCAACTCTCTCAGCCTCTCATTGTAAGGAAGATGCTCTAGTCCCATGATCATCGCAGTGCCTCTGCGTTGGACACTCTCCAGTAGCTCCCTGTCCTTCCTGAAGTGAGGAGCCCAGAATTGGTTGCAGAGTTCCAGATGTGCCCCAACAATGGCAGAGTAGAAGACTAAGAGAACCTCCCTCAATCTACTGGCCAAAGTATTCTTTATGTGTATCTCCAGGACAC
The DNA here is from genome assembly GCA_013400115.1 of Rhinopomastus cyanomelas. Taxonomy (NCBI): domain Eukaryota; kingdom Metazoa; phylum Chordata; class Aves; order Bucerotiformes; family Rhinopomastidae; genus Rhinopomastus; species Rhinopomastus cyanomelas. The sequence goes on along the minus strand of VXBP01009800.1, from coordinate 104,260 downwards.
CATAGAATCATAGAATCATTACGGACTGGAAGGGACCTCGAAAGATCATCTAGTCCAATCCCCCTGACACAGCAGGATCACCTAGAACAAATCACACAGGAACACATCCAGGCAGGCCTGGAACATCTCCATTGATGGAGACACCACAACCACCCTGGGCAGGCTGTTCCAGTGCTCTGTCACACTCACTGTGAAGAAGTTCCTTCTCAGGTTGACGTGGAAACTTCTGTGTTACAGCCTCCCCTCATAAGGGAGATGCTCAACCTTCTTCATCACTTCGTTGCCCTACCCTGGACCCTCTCTAGCAGCTCCACATCCCTCCTGAACTGAGGAGCCCAGAACTGGACACAATACTCCAGATGTGGTCTCACCAGGGCAGAGTAGAGGGCGAGAAGAACATCTCTTGATCTGCTAACCACGCCCCTTCTGATCCACCCCAGGATGCTGTTGGCCCTCTTGGCCACAACGGCACATTGCTGGCTCATAGTCATCCTGCTGTCCACCAGGACCCCCAGATCAATCCTACACTACTCTCCAACACATCAGTCCCCAGCCTATACTGGTACCTGGGGTTGTTCTTGCCCAGATGCAAGACTCTGCACTTACTCTTGTTATACCTCATTAGATTTCTCTCTGCCCAGCTCTCCAGCCTGTCCAGATCTCGCTGAATGGCAGCACAGTCTGCAGGGGTGTCGGCGACACCACCCAGCTTTGTGTCATCAGCAAACTTGCTGACAGTGCATGCCAATCTCTCATCCAAGTCATCAATGAATAGATTGAACAGGACTGGTCCCAGCACCGATCCCTGGGGCACTCCACTAGATACAGGCCTCCAACTAGACTCTGTCCCATTGACCACCACTCTCTGACTTCTGCCCTGTAGCCAGTTCACTATCCACCTCACTATCCAATAATCTAGGCCACACTGCTTCAGTTTGTCTGCAAGGATACTGTGAGAGACTGTGTCAAACGCCTTACTGAAGTCAAGATAGATCACATCCGCTGCTTTGCCATCATCCATCCACCTGGTTATGCCGTCATAAAAGGCTATCAGATTGGTCAAGCATGACTTTCCCTTTGTAAAGCCATGCTGACTGTCCCTAATCCTCCTGTCTTTGATGTGCCTGGAGACAACCTCTAGTACAAATTGTTCCATCACCTTTCCTGGGATGGAGGCTGACCGACCTAAATTTACCTGGGTCTTCCTTCTTTCCCTTTTTAAAGATTGGGGTAACATTTGCTATTTTCCAGTCCCTAGGCACCTCTCCCGTTCCCCAGGACCTAGCAAAGATGATGGAGAGCGGCCTAGCAATGACTTCCGCCATCTCCCTTAGCACACATGGGTGCTTCCCTTCTGGGCCCATAGATTTGTGTACATCCAGCTTGCTCAAATTATCCCTGACCCTGTCCCCATCAACCAAGGCAGGCTCACCTGTTGCCTCAACCTCCTCTGCAGTCTGGGGTTTAATATCAAGACAACCCCCAGACGTACAGACAGAGGCAAAGAAAGCGTTGAGTATCTCTGCTTTCTCTGCATCTTCTGTCTCCAGGGTACCCACCTCATTCAGCAGGGGGCCTATGTCGCCTCTAGGTTTAGTTTTACCTGCTGTGTATTTGAAGAAGCTCTTTTTGTTGCCTTTGGCCTCTCTTGCAAGGTTTAATTCCAAAGAGGCCTTGGCCTTTCTAGTTGCATCCCTACATTCTCTCACCAGAGCCTTATAATCACCCCACGTGGCCATCCCCTCCTTCCATGACCTATAGGCTTTCTTCTTCTTCTTCAGTTTGCCTAGCAATTCACTGGTTAACCACGCAGGTCTTTTGGCTCCCTTCCTTGTCTTATTCATTGGCCTTCTTGGCGACAAGGGCACACTGCCTGTTCATCGCCAGCCTGTGGTGCTCTAGCACTTCTAGGTCCTTTTCCCCAGATCTACTCTCAAACAGGTCAGTCCCCAGCCTATACTGGTACATGAGGTTCCTCTCCAGGATCAGCACTCTACACTTGCCCTTGTTGAACCTCATCAAGTTTCAGTTTGCCCAACTCTCCAGCCTATCTGGGTCAGATTGGATGGCAGCACAGCTCTCTAGTTTGTCAGCCATTCCTCCCAGCATTGTATTATCAGCAGGCCTGCTGTGGGTACACTGTGACATCTTATCTAGGTTGTTGATGAACATATTGAATAGGACTGAAGACTGGCTTTAGATGTTTGCATATACTAAGAGTTGACTGGGAATAATCTGAGCTTCAAATTGTGCTGTGTCTAGGTCATAAGAGCTTCCCATCTGTGCCAAATGTTCTGCCTACCTTAATATAACCCCACAAGTTCCTTCTGTTTCACTTCTGAGTCAGCTTTTCACAATGCTGTCATGATGTCCAAATAGATTTACTGGACTGCAAATGATATTAACGAAGAAAACTATCACAGCCCTATATAACAGGAAGAGATTGTCCCTATTTGTACTGTGGCTATGTTTTTCAGCTGAAGGTCTGCCCTTTCGATACAATGAGAGCACCACCGGTGTGAGCGTGACACAGCGCCTAGACAGAGAAGAGAGAGAGAGGTATGAGCTGATCGCCAAATGCACCGTGAGAGAGGGCTTCAGGGAAATGCAGGTTGAAGTGCCCTTCCTGGTGAATGTGTTAGATGAAGATGACTCTCCTCCCTTCCTTCCCAATGGCACTGATACTGCAGATGCTGTCGTGGAGTTCAACAGGAAGGAGGTAATGCTCCCTTTTATCTAGTCTCCCAAGTTGGAGAGCAGTGGTGGGAGGCATGATTACTGGGAAGCACCATGCTCTGGCTGATGGATCTTGGCAACAAGCACATTGCTACATGATACTCCACATACCTGTGATTGTAAGATGACGAATTCGCAGGATTCCTCTCTCCTTAGTTGTATCTTATTCAGACCACAAAGAAAGAAGAGTTTGGATTAGGAGTTAGTGGAATTTGAGCTGGTCTGTGGTCAGAGGGGACCACTGCTGAGACCATGTTCAAGATTTCTGTGTCTTGTCATGCTTATCTCTGCTCTGCATTTGTTAAAAGATTGCTTTCCCCAGGTGACTACATGTAAGTGTTAGAGCAGCTGTATGTGTGTATCTTTCCCATATTTGCAAATCTAAAAAAGATATCGGAAGATATCAGGACTGCATTCAGAACATTTACAGGGATGCTATACCAGTAACAGGAAGTTAGAAGAAGCAGTGGTCTCCTGCAGAAAAAACTTTGCACCTGCAAAGGTGTTAAAAGTTTCCCTTGCCAGGCTGTTAAGGAGAATCACCAGTATTTTGCTTTAGTGGTGCCCTCCCACTTTTCCCACCACTGTGTCACTGCAGTGGTGACCTTTCAAGGTGTCTGAATCCCTCAGTGTCTCGGTGCGTTTGAAGCACACGTACACCACTTGCTTCAGCAGAGAAGCACACAGAGAGGCTCTTTGGCTTTCCAGTTAGAAGTCAATGATATATAGAAGGCATTTCTTCCGAGGCCTAGGTGATATGTTGCTTGTAGTACTTCTGTTTTATTTTTGTACTGAGGTTTCCCTTCCTGATGGCTTCAGGTCAGGTTTGTGTCTGGAAGTGTCAAGATTTCTTTTGAGAATTTGCTGCCACCTCTCGACTCAAACGAATGCTGACAAGACACGTAGGAACTGGGCGTAAAGTAATTCCTTCTTACTCCTGCGGGTTTTGAGAGTACAGAGTTTCATTTTGGTCCGGATGATCGCAAATTAAGGTCACATAAAATAGTTTTGTGAAGTAAAATATTCTTTTGAAATGACATGCCTGCTAATTGTTCAGAACACAGCAAATATCATAGACATTTTGCGGTAGGAAAAAATCCACCATCGTATTTTGTAAGTTTTAAATCTTTTCCTAGTAATTAAGCGAATTTGAAACATTATTGTTGATAATAAAAATCTTAAAGGCCTCATGGCTTCAGTGCCCAGGTGGACAACAGAGGACAGAAAGCACAGGCCACTTCTATCATTTGGGTAATGAGTTTGGCCTGTCAGAATGTATTGTGTGTCTTTTAAGTGTGCATGATAGAGCACTGCATTTTTAAAGTGGACTTGTAGAATAAGTTTGGATTTGAAAAATGAAAAAAATCAAGAGCTGTACATGTGCACTCAGTTCCTACTTCAAATGCTTAACACTGTTTAGACATGGACTCACGTGATTGTACGGCAAGTCCTTTTTCAGTTTTGAGCTTCCATCTCTGGATCTGAGTTACAAATAGATTTGTAGCAGTAGTAACATGAAGCTTATGACAAATTTGAATTAAAAAGTAGGTTTGAGTAAAAGGTCTAATGTTTTACTTGACCAGTGTTTCCACTGGTCAAGGAAGAAAGCTTCAGGTCATTCAGCAATGTCATTTATTTCCTTCAGGGAACAGTTCTTGCAGCGCTAACTGTGTATGATGCAGACACCACACCTATTTATCCCCTTGAAAGCAGCAGGAAGAAATACACAGGAACCATCATTACCAACAATCCTTGGATAAGTGAAACATTTCGGGTAGAGCACTTCTTTGATGAAATCCACTTCAGCCCAAATGGCAGCCAAGTGAGGGGAACTCGACATGAGTACAGTAAGGTCTTTTTCTTCAAACAAAGGAGAAGTTACTTGTTAGTTATTGACCAATGAGTTCTTGAACTTATTAAAGCATTTTCTAAGTATTGACTCAAGGAAAACTGAGAAATTTCAAGTTAAACAAAGGCTGAGTTTTAAATGCAGTCTGAAAAAATGTGTTTCATGTATCTCTGGGCTTGGGAGCACAGGGGATGATATTGTGTATACTGATATGAAAGAGGGTTTGACTGCAGTGTTCTCTGCGTGGTAGGTAGAAGGGAAGAGAATCTCTCCAATCATCGATAATACTTAATGCATAAATCCGCAGGAACATATACTCACATTTAACCAATCTGTTTCCTGTGAGAATAACTTTGATATGCACAATTTGGTATGTATGCATTTGTTGGGATTGCAGTATCAAAATGTACATTCGCAGATAGTGTGGGTCAGTAACAGACTAATCTTTTCCTTTGCAGAACTGGTACTGAATAAAAGTATTCCAGTCACACAGCATTGCTCATTCCAGTTGGATGTTTTGGTGAATGACACGGAATTTCATGGCTCAGAAAGGTCGCTGATGCTTCATTTCAATGTCTCCATCCTCCCTGTCAGCATTCAGTTTCGAAACATGACTTACCAGTTCTCAGTGAACAGAAATGCTGAACGCTTTGCACAAGTAAGAACTGTATTAATCATACTCTGACTTTCTGCTACAGACAGAACTTAATTGGTAGGTCACTGGGACAAGATGTGCTAAAGCGTTGTTTTTAGCTCTTTTAAGTAGAATCAATAAAAAAAAGTGGTATCAGTATGATAGTATGATGCAGTGGATGTAGTTGTCCCAGCTATTGAATGTATACGTAGTCCAGTATGTTAATGGCTTTTCTCTTGATAGCGGTTAGTTAGTAATTAGCATGCTTCATGATTTCACCCCCATTTAGCTTAATCACCAACACTGCTATTAACAATGCCTTCCAGAAATATTATCTAACAATTTGACACTGATCAGGTGAAAACCACTGTGTAATTCTTACGGAAAATATATGTTTATAAGGAACTAGTTCAATGTAATTAATATTATGAAAGTGAATATTCAATACGTCAGTGATGAGCCATTTTGGGAGAACTACAGTAAAGTATAGCTCATAAATAACTAAAGCTATAAAACTGCTACAATATTTGTGGAAGACAGGACTGAGACAAAAATATGATCATCCCAATTGCAGAAAAAAAATCAATTAATTACAAGACTTATAGAGATTAATTCAGTTTCATTAATCTTTGAATCTAATTGTAAAAACTAATTGTAAGAAGAAAGAGGGGAAATTATAATGAGTGTTTTTATATTTAATCTAACAAAATACACTACATCTTGGTAGTTCTTGATGACAGGCCTTTACGCAACCAATAAAAATGCTACTCTTTTCTCGGGTGACATTTTACCCACAGTCTGCACTGAGTATCTCGAGTAGGAGAAAGACACCAAGTGTGCTCACATAGTGGGCTCCCTATAATAAGCAAATTCTTGGTGACATTTTGTGATGCCTTCTATCTGCAACTTTTTAATTTGCAGTCTGTAAAAAACTTCAAAGGCCATTCTGTGCTTTTTGTGTAGAAAACAGTATTGTTGGTGTTAGGTTTGTGGGTTTTGGGTGAAAGCTTTATTTTCAGCAGTGTGAAAGAACCTTTTCCTGGAAAAAGGAAGAAACCACTGAGTTTGTCTCTGAAAGAAATAATAGCATAGGTATGTATGATGTTTGGTAGCCTAGCTCTTAGCGTCTGGAAGAGGGCCCCAGTTGTATGTATGCCACAACGTGATTGTAAATGTAAGACGTATGAAAACTTTTAGTTTAAGCTAGGTGCGTATGAATATAGGTGAATTCACTGATGTTTATTTTGTGTGTGCATGTGCCTGTATCTATGTGTACACATCCAAACAAATTTTATACATAGGTGTATGCATACAATAATATTATGACTGGTTGCCCCACTAAGTTTGGTTAAGCCATCTTTATCTGTGCGTACCCTAGATTGCTTGGAAGCATTCATCTGAAGCCTGTGAGTATATAGTTTTGTAGTTCCAGTATGTAAAACCACAAAACCACCCTCAACTGGTTAACTTCTAAGACTGTAGGGTTTGCATGTTGCCAGGGCAGTCAAACATATGAAAGGATTTAGGATTTCTGGAAACATTGCCTCACACTACGTGGTTTCACTGGGTGGCAATAATAGCAGGGAAAACTGTTTTGTCAAGAGCTCCCAAGTCTGTGGTAAGAGATCATAGAATCATAGAATCATTACG
>VXBP01009800.1:82182-92597 GCA_013400115.1 Rhinopomastus cyanomelas | reverse complement strand
ATCCTGGGGTGGATTAGAAGAGGGGTGGTTAGCAGATCAAGAGAGGTTCTTCTCCCCCTCTACTCTGCCCTGGTGAGACCACACCTGGAGTATTGTGTCCAGTTCTGGGCTCCTCAGTACAAGAGGGATGTGGAGCTGCTGGAGAGAGTTCAACGTAGGACAACAAAGATGATAAGAGAGGTGGAACACCTCCCTTATGAGGAGAGGTTGAGGGAGCTGGGTCTCTTTAGCTTGGATAAGAGGAGACTGAGGGGTGACCTCATTAATGTCTACAAATATTTGAGGGGTGGGTGTCAGGACGATGGCACTGGGCTGTTCTCGGTGTCATGTAGTGATAGGTTGTAAGCTGGAACATAGGAGGTTCCACATCAACCTGAGAAGGAACTTCTTCACGGTGAGGGTGACAGAGCACTGGAACAGGCTGCCCAGGGGGGTTGTGGAGTCTCCTTCTCTGGAGATGTTCAAGACCCGACTGGACGGGTTCCTGTGTGACTTGGTTTAGGTTATCCTGCTGTTGCAGGCGGATTGGACTAGATGATCTTTAGAGGTCCCTTCCGATCTATGTAATGATTCTATGATTCTATGATTCTATGATTCTAAGATAAATGCTGAAAGATTGAAAAATATCTTTCAGATAATTTTGGGAAGTAAGGAATATTTTTGACGTATAGTTTTGATTTCTTTATCGATGATTTTTTTTTCCTGTTTGAACCTAGATAGGAAAAATCTGCATTGAAAACTGCATGAAATTCCATGGTGTGGACATCACCTACAAGTTACTGTCCCCCAACACAACCTGCTATCCTGTCAGCATACTTCAAGGCCGAGAAGACAAATATGGAAGCCTTTATGTGAATGATTCCTCTGAGCTACACAGACCTGAATGCAAGGAAATACAATACACTGTTCAAGCTACAGACAAGGAGAGCAGGAAACATACCAAAACCCTCCTCACTATTGTATTGGAAGGAACTCGTAAGTACCTGAGCCAATTAGAATTATTTATTTGTTTAGAAGTGTCTCTGGTATTAGGTGATGCATTAGTAATGTGGTCTATAAACTGATGGCATTCACAAGTCTGAGCTACAAGAGAGAGGTTCAGACCTGCCTTTAGCAGATACTGGTTTGAAGAAGCAATGCACAGAAAGAAGGTGCATCAGATGCAATTCCTAATGTGCACGATGACATTTGATTTAGAAGAATCTTTTTTTGTGTGTCTATGTGGCCTCTTGTTTTGTGTTTCACATATTCCTATGGAAGGAAAAGAAAAAGTATCTGTGTATTTATATGTATGTATATGTGGCCATGAATCTCAGGCCGAAGGATATTTACTCAATCACCTTTCTCTCTACTTCTTTCTCCAATATTGCCTTTTTTAAAAAAAAACAAGAAAATTGATAAACATTCTTATGGTAATTTCATTGACTTCATTTTACTTAGAAGTTCATAAGGGCATGATGTTAGGAATCTATAACAGGAAGATTACACTGGAAGCATCTATTTTCTCTCCAAACCATATCACACATTGCAAAACAGCAGTGCCTCCATCATTTTCTATCATATCACAGCTCCTATGTCAAAAGCAAATACATTGACAAAGAAGAAACCAAAGCCTGCCATGGACTTTTTGCAGCACACTTGTGCTGTTTGAAATCATGCATTTCTAGCTGATGCCTTCTGGGCTACTCATGCATTACAGAATCATCAAATGCTAGAGGGGTTGAAGGAGACCTCTGGAGATCACCTAGTCCAACCCCCCTGCCAAAATAGGATGGTTTAGAGCAGACCACAGAGGAACGCATCCAGGCAGGGTCCTCTCTGGGCAGCCTGGCCCCATGCTCTGTTACTCTCACAGTAAAGTAGTTTTTTCTAATGTTCTTGTGGAACTTCCTGTGTTCCACCTTGTAGCCACTGCCCCTCATCCTATCATGTGGCACCAGTTAAAAGAAACTTGCCCCGCCTTCTTGACATGCCCTCTTCACATATTTATAAACATTGATCAGATCTCTCAGCCTTCACTTCTCCAAGCTAAACAGCCCCAGGTCTTTCTTTCCTCATAAAAGATATGTTGTAGTCCCTTAATCATCCTTGTAGCCCTCTATTGAACTCTCTCTAGTGTAGTGTAGGGGGATATAGTTTAGGAGTGAACTTGTATAGTAGAGTTGATAGTTGGACTCAGTGATCCCAAGTGTCTTCTCCAACCTGAATGATCCTATGATTCTATGATTCTGAATGATTATGTGATTCTAGTGCATCCCTGACTCTGTTGAACTGGGGAGCCCAGAACTGGACACAGTATTCCCAGATGTATATTCCAGAAGAATAGAGGGGGAGAAGAATCTCTATCTACCTGCTGGTTACACTCTTCTTAATGCAACCAAGGATACTGTTGGCCTTCTTGCCCACAAGAGCACATTACTGTGGTATGGATAACTTACTGTCCACCAGGACTCCAAGATCCTTCTCCATAGAGCTGTTTTCCAGTGGGTCAACCTCTAACCTGTGCTTATGCATGTGGTTATTACTATCCAGGTGCAGGACTTGCACTGGTGCTTGTCCTCATTGAACTTCACTAAGGTTATTAGCTAGCCCAAGTACTAAGCATTTTCTCTTAATTAAAAGTTTTGCTTGAGGCTATTTATGGTCTCCATTTTTTCATTTATCAGTGTTAGCACACTTCTACTGTTCTAGGTATTGGCAGTATGCTATCAAGCAGACATAACCATGCCATCACATTCGTGCTGGTTCTCGCAGAATCACAGAATCATGCAGGTTGGAAATGACCCTTGGGATCATCGAGTCCAACCATCAACCCTATTCTATGAGGCCACCCTTAAACCACATACCCCAATACTATATCTAAGCATCTTTTAAACTTATCCAGGGATGATGGCTCAACCACCACCCTGGGCAGCCCATTCCGGTGTCTGACCATGCTCTCCATGAAGAATTTTTTCCTGGTGTCCAATCTAAACTTACCTTGTTGAAGCTTGAAACCACTCCCTCTGGCTCTGTCTCTAATTACCTGTGAGAAGAGACCAGCACCAACAGCTCTACAATGTCCTTTCAGAAGGTTGTAGAGAGCAATGAGGTCTCCCCTTAGCCTCCTCTTCCTCAAACTAAACAGCCCCAACTCTCTCAATCTTTCTTCATAAGATTTATTCTCCAGGCCCTTCACTAGCTTTGTTGTCCTCCTTGGCACTCGCTCCAGCACCTCAATGTCTCCCTTGCACTGAGGTGCCCAAAACTGGAGCCAGTACTCTAGGTGCAGCCTCACCAGTGCTGAGTACAGAGGGACAATCACCTCCCTACTCCTGCTGGACACACAGTTTCTAATAAGGGCCAGGATACCATTGGCCTTCTTGGCCACTTGGGCACACTGCTGTCTCATATGCAGCCGCCTGTCCTTTTCTGCCAGACTGCTTTCCAGCCACCTTGCCCCAAGCCCATAGTGTTGCATGGGATTGTTGTGACCAAGGTGCAGGATCCGACACTTCACACTATTGAAACCCACACAGTTATCCTCAGGCCATTGATGCATCCTGTCAAGGTCCCTCTGAATAGCCTTACTACCTTCCAGCAGATCTAGACTCCCTGCCAAATTAGTGTCAACTGCAAACTTAATAAGGGTGCACTCAATACCCACATCAAGACCATTGATAAAGATGCTGAATAGGATTGGACTTAGCACTGAGCCCCTGGGGACACCACTTGTGACTGGCCTCCAAGTGGATTTGGCTCTATTGACCACAACTCTTTGGGCCCGGCCATCCAGCCAGTGTTCCATCCAGCAAAGTACGTGCCTGTCCAAGCCACGGGCAGCCAGCTTGTTCATGAGGATGTTGTAGGGAACAGTGTCAAAGGCCTTACTGAGGTCCAGACAGACTACATCAACAGACTTTCCCTCATCCACTAAGCAGGTCACCTTATCATAGAATGAGATCATGTTTGTCAAGCAGGACATGAACCCATGGTGACTGGGCCTGATCGCCTGGTTGACCTTTAATTGCTCCATGATGGCTCTTGAGATGAGGTGAGACTGACAGGCCTGTAGTGACCAGGGTCCTTTTTCCCAACCCTTCTTCAAGATGGGTGTTACATCTGCCAGCCTCCAGTCCAACGGGACAACCCTGGTTAAACGAGGTTGTTGATAGATTATGGAGAGTGGATTGGCAACTCTCTCTGCCAGCTCCCTCAGTACTCTAGGGTGTAATCCATCTGAATCCACTTTTTGTTCCACATAAAAGAAATTCCTGGACTTTAATTGTTATCTAGGTTTACTGGCAGTTGGGTTCAGTCTTTCACACAATTCTTCATTGTTCTTTCCTTCCGATCTATCCCTAAGAATGAAGTTTTCATTCTGATTAGAGCAGACTTGCTAGTGTATTCGTCTCCCTTAACTGACAGCAAACCATTTTCCCAACAGTTTTGAAAAAAGAAGAGGACTGCCCTGACTCTTGTGCAATGAGCAAGCACCATGCTGAATGTGAAGAGTGTGGTGGCATGGGAGTGCTAACAGGGAGATGCCAGTGGAGGCAAGGGAGTGGAAAAGGTACATGTCTGTTGGGTGGAATCAGACTGCAGCTCAGGTTTAATTGTGTGTTTGACTTTCATAGGTATCACCTGAATTGTTCTGGCTGGACAACATGGTTCAATGTAGCTTAATATAGAAGCTGAGGCTAAAATATTACATAATAGCCAAACAAAGCATGCACTGGGTGGGAAAATGTGGTGGGGCGGTCATTCTTGGCGTTCTCCCTGATGATGTTGAACATAACATGTAAAGCACCAGGTTTGCAGCACTGTGACTGGAATGGGTGACTTACAGTTTGTGAGATAATCTCTGTGACCATGAGTTGAGTTTGGAGTGTATCAACGAGCCTTTGAGCAGGTATGCCGCAGCAGACAGTGAGCCCAGAAACATCTGTTGTCTCTGTTTCCTGTGGTCTGTAGAACAGATCTCATAGGTGACAGTACTCTTGATTCTGTCAGAATACTGCTGCTGTGTTTATGATTTGTCCCTTGAAAAGAAACGAGGGTGTGCCTTTTGAAGGCACAACTTATCTTTAACTGCCTGTAAGCTTTGCTTTCAAATATGTGTGAAATTATATAGTCATCCTTAGTGGTGAAAGCCACATTTCAGTTTCAGAATGATGACTCTTTCATGTAATACTGAGTGTAACTGCAAGTGACATGTCCAAAGGGCTGCCAAAATCAGAAAACATAGTGAAAAGTCTATTTCTTTCAGTTGCCTTTTGCTGTTGTCTTGTCTGTTGCTTTAGCAGGTGATATTTTTATTCATAGATGCTTGTTTTAAAAAATAAAACTGCTTCGATGTGTTAATGTGCACTGAGAAAATGCCACAAACTTTCCTTCAGAGCCTCATGGGATTTATACAGCTGTCTGTTTCTGTGTTCACAGGGATCACTACAAACTATTCCACATGCACCCCAAGCATCAAGACTTGTCCAGATGGTATCTGTGATGTGATAGAGAGCAATGATCCGTCTGTGTGTCCTCAAGACTGCACAAGTATGAAAGTGTTTTAGGATGAGCTTTTCTGTGTCACTGTTGATCAATGTTTTGAGTTTTACTATCTTAATTCCAGCTACCTTTACAAGCTCAGCGTTTAGCATCTTTACATTGTCATTCCTGCTTTTCAGTTACACAAGAGAGTTAAGGTTATAGGGACTAACCTCTTTCTTTACGTTAGTAAGCCAGCAACTTGTTGGCTCATAGTGATAAGGTTTTATCAGTAGGTTCTCATTCTGCTCCTTCTGTTAATTTGCAGGTAGAGTTTTTCAGTGGAGGTATTTGATGAAACAGCATAGGTTTTAGGCAGGTTCATTTCCAAACCGCAGTGTGATATGATAGAAAGTCTGCCTGTTTGAACTGCCATCAAAATGACCCAATGACTTACCAGTCAGAAGACATGTGACGGGATTAAATTTTCTTCATTTATGAAGAAAAAAAATGTAAATGCACTGATGATTTTTTCTTGAGCACATCTTTCTACATTCCACTCATATTTCTGCTCATACCTGCAAGTTCACAAATCACACCGAAGATACAAGGTTAGAACAATTTCAGTCTCCTATGAGGTGAAAAATTTTAAGTGGATCCTTTTCTCAGTGTGTAATTCAGTAATCAAGACATAGCTGTTCCTTCAATAATTCTTCTATGTCTGTCTGTGTGTATTCCAAGTTTGCATTTTAAAACAAGTTCTTAGAGGGACTGGTATTTTCTTACAGGCTAGGACTTACAGCCTGCTTTAAAATGAATAAGGCATCTTTGTAATTCTTACGTACAACATTGTATATGACTTTTATCGCAAAGATATTACTTCTTCAGAGTGCACAAACAGTCCTTAAAGTGGCAAAAATGCTTGAAGTGAATGCAAGTAGCTTTCCAATATTCCGAAAAGAATTAATTATTAGTAGTACCTGCAATCAGTTGTCATTCTAAAAGTGAAAACACTCGTGCCAGGTGCTGCAATGCTAAAGCATGCAATGTGCATGTTTTGCCAATGGACAGGGCCAACAAAAAGGACGTAGATGCCACAGAAGGAATAGGCTTATTTTACTATTTCAAGATAATTAAAAAACTGAGATAAATCATTAAGTCAAACAGATGGCTTAATATACTCTAGCTACAAGCAGCAGCAAAAATAAGCATAGCAATGCATCTATTCATTATTACAGAGTTAGCAATAATGAGTAGCAAAGATACATCACCCTTTGCCCTAACATGCTACCAGATTTGCAGTTGCTGGGGAGCCTTCTTTACAGCGAGGACTTAGAGAGCCTGTCCCAGCAATGGTCTTACGCAATGTGTCCTCACAGAATCACAGAACATGTCCTTCAGTAGGTGAGGTCTCCAAAGTCATTGTAAGAGGGTCCAGCTTTTATATAGTTGAATAAACAAACTTACATAACATGAGGTGCAGAACATCTGGTATAATTCTCCCTCTGGACTTCCCCCAGAGTCTGGCCAGTGCTCAAGGAGAAAAGGAGTGCTTTATCTGCTTGGTTTTGACCTCAGACTTCCAAACAAGGACAGACATCTGGTTTCACAGCCTTGACAACAAGTCCCTAAACAATAAAGATAGGTACATTGTCAGAACACTCTATCCTTATTACATGTTTTGCTAATGATTATAGATACTTTGCTGATGTTTATACATATTTTGCTAAAGTTTAGATACTGTTGTTACATCATGTTTGGTTGTGAGGTTCATCTAAAAGTCAACTTTGGTTCAGGGCTGCTATTCAGGCATTAGTACTTCAGTGCAACATGCGCAGCATCAGATCTTTTGCCCATCACAAGCCTGTCTTACTAGATAATAGCAGCAGGCAAGTAAGACAGACTTTTGAGTTGTTCTGTGTGCCTTTTTCATGCCTCATTTGGATAGTTTTATATGTGATTTGATGTAATTCAGAACCTGACCTGGTGCTCAGAAGCAGTACATTTACAGATGAAGAAATCAGTGTGTTTTGGGAACTCAGAGCTGCAGAAGTACCATTATAACAGCTTTTACTGGCAGGGGACATTTATTTGTGAATGGCAAGCAATAAATAGCCCAAGATGCGTTAAAATCAAGGATATTGCACAGACAGTTCCTAAAAGCCTTACTTTTGTAATGCATTTGTCATCATGATGGCTATTTGTTAGAGTCTCAAATTGTTTTCTCACACTAACACTTATGGACATTGCATTCAGGGATACTCAGCCAAAAGCAACTGGTTCTTTGCCTGTGCCTGTCAAACAGAGGCAAACTAATCGCATTCTAAGCAGGAGCCTTTCTTGTAATGACTGCTTCAGGGTTAACAATGGAGAAAAAATACCATGCTTAGGCATCTACCTTGCTTTGTATGTCTTTGTTCTCAACGGTAGTCAGAGAGCATCTTTGGCTTTGTCCAATAACCAGTGTTTTTTAGTTTCTGAATTTTGGAAGTTTCTTCACCATGTGGGATAGGGGCATAGTTTTTCCTTTTTGCAAACAGCTGTGAAGATGGGAAAGCTCTTTCCCACAATGGAAACAGCTGATGATTTAAAATAGCAGAATGTGAAACACCACACAATTCCAAACAATATTTGATAACTCTTGAAATCTCCCCACCATCAATGCATTGGTGAAAAATGTGTTTAGGTCTCTGAAATGCATGTAGGAAACTCCATGTTTCTTTCCACTGTACACCTGCAGTGACAATATGTTCCTTCTTTATCTCCTGTAAAAAACATTTGTCTTCAAGTGTCTGCCTGCTCAAGAATGGTTTAGACAGGACCCGCTCATCCCCAGATTTCCAGGTCCTCAAACATTAGGCAGACACAGATAATTACATACAATTTTTTCTGAGGCTGATAGGAACTTTATTTCATCACCTCTTCAAAACAGAGGAAGTTGTCAAGTGAGTGGCATCTGAAATATCTGGGATCACTGAAACTTCTTCAAACAAGTATCAGTTCAGAGAGCAATGACTCAGCAGTCTCTTGCAAAGTTAAGTAGGTGTGTAAGTATGGTCTTGATAGATAGTAAAAATATAATTTTCCTTAAACAGCCAAGTCCCCATTTCATGTCTTCTAAAAACGGATGTTTGCCTTTAAGTTGCCAAAAATGTATGTTGTGCATCCAAAGAAATGTAAGAGAGTTATTTGCCCTACCGTTAACTTCAATGCGATGAAGGAAAACGAGTTCAAATGAAAAAGACTATACTGAAAAAAAACATTGTTCATCTTTTGAATCTCTTTATGGTTTGGGAGACTTTTCTGAAAGAGAGATATTTGCAGAACTTGAGTGATTCCTAACTACACAATGCTGTTTGTGATTAAAGGCCATTGATAAATTAGAAGTCTCCCAACTAATGGTCATTTTTATACTCTATGAAAGGCTATTTACTTGGAAATACAGTTACTGTTACTCTATTAAGAACACTTGTTTGAAATCAAGAGTAGTTCTGTCTGGCTTTCTGTACTTTTTTCCTAATACCAAACAATGCAGTTTTAGATAACAAAAAATTCCTTTTATTATCACTTACACTAGACCATCCCATGATGCTTTGCAGAAGTAATTAAGTAACATTATCTCTTTTTCACAGTGCAACAGATAATATCTAGAACATATCTTTAAACTAGATTCGAGGGGAGGTGGGATAGTTGATGGGTGAGCACCAGTAGGGCAGAGCTCTGATCTTAAGGAAGAACAGATGACCTCTTGCTGTCCCAGGGCGAAATCGGAGCGCTCGGCTCATTCCTTGAAATGTCTGTCCCACGCAGCATGGGGAATGAGCAGGAGGAGTTAGAAATCTGTGTCCAGTCAGGCGGTTACGATTTGGTAGCGATTACGGAGACCTGGTGGGACAGCTCGCATGACTGGAATGTGGCCATGGACGGCTACGTCCTTTTTAGAAGGGACAGGCCAGCAAGGCGGGGTGGAGGAGTTGCCCTCTATGTGAGAGAACAACTNGGCAGGTAAGGGAGCCCAAGATAGCTGGCAAACATTCAAAGACTGCTTTCTTGCAGCACAAGAAATGAGTATCCCAACAAGGAATAAGTCAAGGAAGGGAGCCAAAAGACCGTGTGGTTAAACAGGGAGCTGCTAGGCAAACTGAAGAAGAAGAAGCTTATAGGTGATGGAAGGAGGGGATCGCCACTTGGGGTGATTATAAGGCTCTGGTGAGGGAATGTGTGAATGCAACTAGGAAAGCCAAGGCCTCCTTGGAACTAAACCTTGCAAGAGAGGCCAAAGGAAACAAAAAGGGCTTCTTTAAATATATAGCAGGTAAAACTAAACCTAGAGGCAACATAGAGCCCCTGCTGAATGAGGTGGATGCCCTGGAGACAGAAGATGCAGAGAAAGCAGAGATACTGTGCACCTTCTTTGCTTCTGTATATACTTCTGGGGGTTGTCTGAATATCAAGCCCAGACTGCTGTGACTCCAGAGGAAGTCGAGGCAAGAGAGGAGCCTGCCTTGGTTGATGAGGACTGGGTTAGGGATAAGTTGAGCAAACTGGACGTGCACAAATCCATGGGCCCAGAAGGGATGCAACCGCACGTACTAAGGGAGATGGCGGAAGTCATTGCTAAGTCACTCTCCATCATCTTTGCTAGGTTCTGGGAAACAGAAGAGGTGCCTAGGGACTGGAAAATAGCAAATGTTACCCCAGTCTTTAAAAATGGAAAGAAGGAAGACACGGGTAACTATAGACCAGTCAGCCTCACCTCCATCCCAGGAAAGGTGATGGAACAATTTGTTCTAGAGGCTGTCTCCAGGCACATCAAGGACAGAAGGGTCATTAGGGACAGTCAGCATGGCTTTACAGAGGGAAAGTCATGCTTGACCAACCTGATAGCCTTTGATGAGGGCGTAACCAGGTGGATGGATGATGGCAGAGCAGCGGATGTGATCTATCTTGAC
>VXBP01009800.1:49009-75142 GCA_013400115.1 Rhinopomastus cyanomelas | reverse complement strand
CCATCCATGGCCACATTCCAGTCATGCGAGCTGTCCCACCAGGTCTCCGTAATCGCTACCAAATCGTAACCGCCTGACTGGACACAGATTTCTAACTCCTCCTGCTCATTCCCCATGCTGCATGCATTGGTGTGCAGGCATTTCAGGGAGCGAGCTGAGTGCTCCAATCTCATCCTAGGATAGCGAGAGGTCACCTGTTCTTTCTTAAGATCAGAGCTCTGCCCTACTGATGCTCGCCCATCAACCATCCCACTGCCCTTCAAATCTTTTTTAAAGACATTTGTCTTCAGAGCGGATACACCATCCACTACTGCCTCCCGAGAGGCTTGAGTACCATCCCCTTCCCCCTTCAATCCTAGTTTGAAGCCCTCTTGATGAGGCCTGCCAACCTGTGGCCTAGTGCCCTTTTACCCTTATTGGATAGGTGCAACCCACCTGAGTCTAACAGTCTAAACATGTTTTATTTTTAGCTCTACCAAGTTATATGTGTAAACTGGCAACTTACACCAACTAGAAACGAGAGAAAAACAACATGTATGGGTAGCAGAACACAGGACAACTTTGTAAGGTTAACCAGAATAAAAGCACTGACTATTTCCTTGTGAAAGTTGAAAAACTGTTGATAAAGCCTATCAGGAAAGTACAGTTGTTTAATCAAAATATAACATCCGTATTTGAGGGAAAAAAAATCCCTAAACAGACAGCACACTGATATTAGAGAATGAATAGGCTGCCCAGTGAGGATGTGGAGTCTCCTTCACTGGAGATGTTTAAGACCCAAGTGGATGTGTTCCTGTGCAACTTGGTCTAAGTGATCCTGACGTGGCAGGATCTTTTGAGGTCCCTTCCAATCCCTAATGATTCTGTGATTCTATGATTCTATGATTTATGTTATTCAGTAAGTAAAAAACCCCTAATTACACTTGCTAAATTTACACATTTTAAACCTCTCCAGATACTTTTTATACAAAAATTGATGTTTCAAGAACCATTTCTTATTGATATCAACATGATCTAAAGAACCAACAAGACAAAAAACGTCAAAGGTATCTTGGAACATAGATGTAAACAGAGAATCATTGTCCAGACACATTCTCAGGATTTGATGCTTGTCTGAGAACTGTTCTGTACTTTTGAAATACTTAGAAGGGTACTGAAAGCATGAATCACAGAATCATAAGGGATTGGAAGGGACCCCGAAAGATCATCTAGTCCAATCCCCTGCCACAGCAGACTCACCTCACAGGAGAAGCCATGGAATCAAAATCACTCAGGGTTGGAAGGAACCATCATCTAGTTCCAACTCCTCCAGCACAGGCAGGGACACCCCACCCTAGACCAGGCTGGCCAGAGCCCCATCCAGCCCGGCCTTAAACATCACCAGAGACAGGGTCCCAACCACCTCCCTGGGCAACCCATTCCAGGCTCTCAACACTCTCACGGTGAAGAACTTCCTCCTCACATTCAGTCTAAATCTACCCATCTCCAGCTTTGCTCCATTCCCCCTAGTCCTGTTGCTACCTGACATCCTAAAAGGTCCCTCCCCAGCCTTTTTGTAGGCCCCTTTTTGTAGGAAGGCAATGTCACCACCTCCCCGGGAAACCTGTTACAATACTTTACCACTCTTTCAGTGAATAAATATTTTTCTCATCTGTAATCTAAACCTCCCCTGGCACAACTTGAGGCCATTTCCTCTTTCTATCACTAGGGACTTGGGAGAAGAGACTGACACCCCCCCCCAACCTCTTTTTCTCCAGACTAAATAACCCCAGTTCCCTCAGCTGCTCCCCATAAGACCTTCCCTAGAGTAGTAGAAAATGTCTGTAATAGGTTCATGGTATCTAGAAGACATTACAAACTCCGGTCCTGATTCCTGGCTGACCCAGTCTTTCTGTAGTCATTTATAGCAGAACAAGGTGATGATTA
This sequence comes from Rhinopomastus cyanomelas, assembly GCA_013400115.1. NCBI lineage: Eukaryota > Metazoa > Chordata > Aves > Bucerotiformes > Rhinopomastidae > Rhinopomastus > Rhinopomastus cyanomelas. The sequence goes on along the minus strand of VXBP01009800.1, from coordinate 73,216 downwards.
GAGCAGGTTACTAAACCAGAACAGCAGTAGTCCCACTTGCTTGTGATACGAATTACTGCAGGACAGTGGAGATGGGGCAATTTCTCTCCTGCGGGGATGCACGGAGTTTTCCAACTTCTTGTTAATTCCAGGAACAGTGTTTGATGTCATACTTCAGATGGTATGTAGAGAACTGTTAAGTAATGCTTTCCTAACCACAGTTGTGCGTTTGGACTCTTTCTGCAGAAAATGCTTCTCAGAGTGAGCTGAGAGATCTACTTTCAGAGTTTAACCTTTTGAAACAGGTGAACCACCCTCAAGTCATCAAACTTTATGGAGCCTGCAGTCAAGATGGTAAATACTAGTGTCTTCTTATTGAGGAGAAAACGTCATGCAAGGAAATGAAGAGCAGTTCATTGATGGGTTTCGACCACTGCTTAATTAATGCCAAGTACTTTTGAAATTTAGTTGCTGGCTGAAACAATGAAGGACATACAAGGAAAGCAATGCTAGGAGGGCAGGGGAACTGCTACTGCAGTGTAATAAGGCATTCTTTCTGAGGTGTTCTTCAATATACATTTTGATTCTGAAGCTATTTTTGATTTAACAAATCTACTACCAATTCTTATCCAATCAATATGTATTTTTATGATGTTGATGCTTGGTGTTTTCAATTGTGGGTTATATTTAAAGTTTAATGGAGTTTTCATTATTACTGTTATTGTTCATACTAAAACAATGCTTTGAGCATGAGCCAGGGAGGGGGATCTTCCTTTGAAAAAAAGACAACTACAGATTATTTTGTTAAATTGTAGCTGGATAGTTATATATATATTTTCTTCCTCTAATAACAGAATAACAGAATTACTATCTTCTTCTTGTGACATGCTCATTGAAAGGTGTATTTCAAGGGCAAAACAATTCAGGCATATGTATTATAAGCTGCTAACAAAGCAGATTTTCATAGTGCATAAAACCTGATCTGAATAAGTTTTGTCCATTTAAATAGAGTCACATGGCCACATCCTCCTTTTTTTGTATCTCTAACTGTGCAGCCTAAAATCACAGCATTATTGTTGCAACCTTGGGCAAAGGCTTGCCTTCGTTACCCCCTCAGTTCTGTTGCAAGAGGCACTTCTAGCTGTAGGCAGAGAATATAATTCAAGACATCTCTGAGTCTCAGTAAAGTAATGAACCAGTGGGGTGGGATTAATTTTTTTTTTCAGTACAATGTATTTTTTTCATCCCAAGGGAAGTTAACTGAGTAACAGGCTTCTAACAAATATAAAGAAAATACATTTATGTGTAAGGTGGGAGAGCTTTGATTTAGCAGACGGATGTATTGGTGATTAAATCACTGAGTGGATATTTTTCATGTGAGTAACTGGGAGAAACTAATGGACTGAGATGTCACAATGTTTCTAAGTGTAGTGTTGAAAACAACAAATGAGTTAGCAGACAATTTTTTACAAAAATATTAAAGCAATAATCTGTTAGTTATTTAAATTCCAGTGTGTTTGTTTGTTTCAGGCCCGCTGTATTTAATTGTGGAGTACGCTAAATACGGCTCCTTGCGCAGTTTTCTCAGGGAAAGTCGTAAAGTAGGACCGAGCTACGTGGGTAGTGATGGCAACAGAAATTCGAGTTATTTGGATAACCCTGATGAGAGAGCCTTAACAATGGGAGATCTGATATCATTTGCATGGCAGATATCACGAGGAATGCAGTACCTCGCAGAAATGAAGGTAGGGTAATGTGATAGCGAGCGTGTTCTGGTGAGAGGTGCAAATATCAGTAGTCAGTTCTTCCACAGGAAGCATAAACACTATTGCTGGTTTCTTCCAAAAGCTTGTTCATCGTGATTTAGCAGCCAGAAATGTGTTGGTGGCAGAAGGGCGCAAAATGAAGATTTCTGATTTTGGCCTCTCCCGTGATGTCTATGAAGAAGATTCATACGTCAAGAGGAGCAAGGTACAGTGCATACTAAAAACAATTGTGGAAATTATTATCTAACCAAAAGAATTAATTTATACTGCAGGACTTGAGCACAGAAGAAATAGGTAATAACTACTTTTTGTTAACTTGCACTAGTTCCCTACTTTAAAGAAATAAAACTTAAGATTAAGCAAAATTATGTACTTAATCAGTGATGAAGTTATACAAATGTTTGTGTAAAAGAAGTGAAGTATTTAAGTCACCATTACCTCCTCCACCTCTTTTTGTTGACTTGTTAGTAAAACCAGTTTATTTCTAATATGTAAAAATTAATAAAGTAAAATGTTACTGTGATGATGGAAATCACACATCCAAGGAGACACTGACAGAGCTGAGGTGGCTTAGCCTGCAAAAAAAAGGGCTCAGGGGATCTAACTGATGTGTACAAACACCCGATGGAAGGGAATAAAGCCAAAAGAGCCAGGCGCGCTGTGGCCGAGAGATAGGACAAGAGACAATGGGAACTGTTTAAAATATGAGAAATTCCAAGTAAAGAACAGAAAAACTATTTTCTCTCAGTGACTGAGCGCTGGAACAGCCTACTCGGAGACTTGCATGAGGGATTAGAGAGCACTGTCAGCAAGTTTGCTGATGACACAAAGTTGGGAAGAGTGGCTGACACCGCAGCAGGCTGTGCTGCCATTCAGAAGGACCTGGACAGGCTGGAGAGCTGGGCAGGGAGAAATTACTGAAATACAACAAGGGCAGTGCAGAGTCTTGCATCTGGGCAAGAACAATCCCAGGTACCAGTATAGGTTGGTGACTGACCTGTTGGAGAGCAGCATAGGAGAAAGGGACTTGGGGTTCTTGGTGGACAGCAGGATGACCATGAGCCAGCAATGTGCTCTGGTGGCAAAGAAGGTAAATGACATTCTGGGGTGTAATTAGTAGATTGAGAGAGTTTCTCCTACCCCTCTACTCTGCCCTGGTGAGACTGCATCTGGAACATTGTGTCCAATTCTTGGTCCTTCAGATTAAGAAGAACACAGAACTTCTTGAGAGAGTCCAGCGCAGAGCCACAAGGGTGATGAAGGGAGTGGAAGATCTCCCTGATGAGGAAAAGCTGAAATAGCTGAGTTTGTTTAGCTTGGAAAAAGGAGACCAAAGGGTGACCTCTTTAATGTTTATAAATATGGAAAGGATGAGTGTCAGGAGGATGGATCCAGGCTCTTCTCAGTGTCATCCAATGATAGGACAATGGATATAAGCTGGAACACAGGAGGTTCCACAACATTATAAGAAGGAACTTCTTCACAGTGAAAGTGATGGAGCACTGCAACAGGCTGCCCAGGGGGGTTGTGGCGTCTCCTTCTCTAGAGACTTTTAAAACCCACCTGGATGTGCTTCTGTGTGACTTCATCTAGATGATCCTGCTGTTGCAGGCGGATTGGACTAGATGATCTTTCGAGACAATACATAAAGAACAGGATGAGATCACAGAATCACAGAATATTAGGGATTGGAAGTGACCTCGAAAGATCCAGTCCAGTTCCTCTGCCAAGAAGATACACAAAACAAAATATACAGACATAATTATGTGATAGTTTGTGTCTGTCTTGGGAGTATTCACTAATATGCCACCTCTGAGCTTACTGAGCTTTTGTGAAAAGTCAGAAACAGCTTTATGTGCTTTTTTTAAAAAGAAATGTAATTAATAATTATTTCTTTACCTTGAGGCTAGCGAATTCACACAGGATGCTTAGAAAAAACATGGTTTTTTAATGTAAATGCAGAAGGAGGCCACTCCCTGCAAGGGTTTTTAATCTGTCAGCCTTTTTATAGGTAGAGGGTAGCCCATTTTTACATTATGTGAGGCATCTCATTTCTCCAGTTCCTCGTCACACGGCTTGAAAATATAAACTAAACTCCCCCCATCATTTTTCACCTATCTTTTCTTATTTAAGAAAGGTGTGGGCAGCTGGTCTAGGAGGTTATGCTCCTCTTCTACCCTGCCTTCATTAGGCTGCACGTGGAATACTGAGTCCAGCTCAAGAGTGACAGGAAGCTACTGAAGAAAGTCCAGCACAGAGCCAATAACATTATCAAAGGGCTGGAGCATCTTCCTTTTGAGAGGCTGAGAGAGCTGGGATTGTTTAGCCCGGAGAAGAGAAGACTAGTGGAGATCTCATAAATGCTTCTAAATATTTGAAGGGCGAGTGTGATGAGGACGAAACCCAGCTTTTTTCAGGTGTCCAGCGATAGAATAAGGGACGATGGGCACAAATTGGAAAATAGGATGTGTGACTTAAACACAAAGAAAACCTTTTTCCTGGTGAGGGTAACAGAAGACTGGAACAGGCTGCCCAGAGAGACTGTGGAGTCTCCTTCTCTAGAGACATTAAAAACTTGCCTGGATATCCTCCTGTGTGATCTGTTTTAGGGGATCCAGCTCAAAATGGGGTAGGTTGCTTGGAATAGATGATCTCACACCATCATCACAGCCAAACTGAGGCAGTGTGGTCTAGATGATCAGGTAGTGAGGTGGATCGTGAACTGGCTACAGGGCAGAAGTCAGAGAGTAGTGATCAATGGGACAGAGTCTAGTTGGAGGCCTGTATCTAGTGGAGTCCCCCAGGGGTTAGTGCTGGAACCGGTCCTGTTCAATCTATTCATTGATGACTTAGATGAGGGATTGGCATGCACTGTCAGCAAGTTTGCTGATGACACAAAGCTGGGTGGTGTCGCCGACACCCCAGCAGACTGTGCTGCCATTCAGCAACATCTGGACAGGCTGGAGAGCTGGGCAGAGAAAAATCTAATGAGGTATAACAAGGGTAAGTGTAGAGTCTTACATCTGGGCAAGAACAACCCCAGGTACCAGTATAGGTTGGGGAGAGCAGTGTAGGAGAAAGGGACCTGGGGGTCCTGGTGGTCCACCAGGACAGCAGGATGACCATGAGCCAGCAGTGTGCTCTTGTGGCCGAGAGGGCCAACAGCATCCTGGGGTGGATCAGAATGGGGCTGGTTAGCAGATCAAGAGAGGTTCTTCTCCCCCTCTACTCTGCCCTGGTGAGACCACACCTGGAGTATTGTGTCCAGTTCTGGGCTCCTCAGTTCAGGAGGGATGTGGAGCTGCTAGAGAGGGTCCAGGGTAGGGCAACGAAGATGATGAAGGAGTTGGAGCACCTCCCTTACGAGGAGAGGGTGAGGGAACTTGAAGATTGATGATTTATGTAAAGGTGGTTTAATTTAATTTGTCAGGGCATACAGAATAGTTATTTTTTCTTCTGAGACCCTTGTCATCATAATATTATTCAGAACCCAACAGGCATCTGTCTACATGCATACAGAAACAGAGAACAAATAACTGAGAAGGAGAAAGGATAAGTTTCAAAGCGTACAGAAACACTTGTTACATAAATATTTACATATATAAATTTTATTACAAAAAAGAATTAAGGTACATGAATGTCAGTATTTGCAAAGCTAGATTTCATTAATACCTGGGGTAGACTTTGTCATTGAATTTCTACCAGTGGAAAGTAGGAACTTGTAGATTCAGTTTAGTAATCAGTAGTTGAATACAACTGCCCAGATACAGTCTGGAACCCAAATATATCTTAACATCTCAGTGCTTCCATTTACACATCATTCCTGATATAAATAAGACAGGTTTTCTTCTTTAATCATCATTCCCATCATTTTTACATCTGCACATTTCTCAAAAGCAATGGGAAAACAGACATTCATGTTTGAAGAAAATAACGCCTTGGATAAAGCGTTTGTTTAGAGGAGAATTGAGTTTATCTGACTTACACTAGTGACCATATAGAAAACCCCCACCTTATTGTACATAATTAGTTTATTGGCATGTGTCAAATTAAATGAATGAATTATTTTAAAAACTCTTGCAGTTGTTCTCCTCACTGTTTTCTTGTGCTAAATCATCCAGAGAGTATCTGTTACAGTTTTGAAGACAAATATCTTGGTTTTCCACTTGGAAACTTCATTTTCTAACCAGTAATTGCATTGTTGCTTTCTTGCCCTCTAGGGTCGGATACCTGTGAAATGGATGGCCATAGAGTCTTTATTTGATCATATCTACACAACACAAAGTGATGTGTAAGTCTAAATTCTTGCGTCCTTTATGATTTATGTACTTGTTTAAGGACATAAGGGGGGATGCTCAAGGTTCATACTAGCCAAATCTGCTACTTTTATAAGGAGACATGAAGCCTGGATGACACAATCAGCTCACAATGATGCATAAGATTTCTGCTGTTTAAATAAATCTGAATCAAAATTTATCAACATATTTAGGTAGAAAATTCCTGTAGAAATCTACAAGGGTCAAACCATGTGTTCATCATCTGCTCAGGTGGCACGGTTGTCTTTGAATAGACACAATTATTAGTCTTCCCTACTGATAATGTTCATACACAAACTTTCCAGTTCATCACTTGTCTGCAATGCTGGCACATGTGGATGGGGTAAGAAGAAAGGAAGAAGAATTTAATACTTGGACACACTCCTGAAATCAGTGATGAAACTCCAATTAATTTTAATGAGAGCTAGCTCAGACTTTAGGGGAACAGTCTTGTTCTCTCCCAAGATCCAAGTTCAATTGGAAGTTTGACTAGAGATCCTGTATCCACCTGTGATTAGGTGGCAAAGCAAGCACTGTAGAATTGAGTGTTATATATGTAGGCGAAAAGCCTCTAAAGGACTGCAAAGCAGCATACTTACATTGATTTTGGGTAGCATTTTGATGTCTTCAAAGTTTCCTTAATATTGGATCTGACTAAAGTAAAGTTTTTGTTAAATGAAGTAAAAAGTACCAATCTCAATGGCATTTCACTTTGGGGAAAACACTTTGACACCAGCTGTTATGTATAAACAGAAGCCTTTTGATTAGTAGTTCAAAAATCATTTATATTAACTTTTTACTATTCTCTCTATAGGTCAGAGGAATTTTAGTGAAATAAAATATTTTGCTTGCCTTGGAACTTCCTTACAAAATTAATTTTCATAATACTTTCATTTACTTTCTTTACTTGTAGTAAGAAAATAACAATCTTTGGGAGAATATCGTTTTTATTTGAGTCTGCTTGCAGGTTTTTCTGGGTCTCTTTTCATCCTTCTCAGCGTATCTGTTGTGCTGACTTGCTTTTCTGCAGTGACTTTTCCCAAGCAATTGTTACAATTCTTTTTAAAACTTCTTAGCATGTTTTTAATTACTTCATTTTTTTAGAACCAGCTTTTCACTATTGTTTGAGTCCAGAACAGACTGTCACATGCCTCTTTGACTATTGCTTGTTCTTCTGGATTCAATGCTATTTTATAGAATCATAGAATCGTTAGGCACTTGGAACAGAAGAAGGTTATCGGGAGTAGTCAGCACGGATTTATGAAGGGGAAGTCCTGCTTGACTAACCTGATAGCATTCTATAATGAACTAACTGAATGGTTAGATTCAGGGAAATCAGTGGGTGTAGTCTACCTTGACCTTAGCAAGGCCTTTGACACTGTCTCCCATGAAATTTTAGTGAGCAAGCTGAGGAAGTGTGGGATGGAAGAGCAGACAGTGAGGTGGGTTAGGAACTGGTTGCAGGATAGAGTTCAGAGGGTGGTGATCAATGGTGCCAGGCCCAGCTGGAGAGCTGTGACTAGTGGTGTCCCTCAGGGATCGGTGCTGGGACCGGTCTTGTTCAACATCTTCATCAATGACATTGATGAGGGCACAGAGTGTCTGCTCAGCAAGTTTGCCGACGACACCAGGCTGGGAGGCTTGGCTGATACGGCTGAGGGCTGTGCTGCCATCCAGAGAGACCTGGACAGACTGGAGGGCTGGGCACAGAGAAACCAGATGAAGTTCAACAAGGACAAGTGCAGAGTCCTGCATCTGGGGAGGAATAACAAACTCCACCAGTACAGGCTGGGAGGTGATCTACTGGAAAGCAGTCCTGTGGAGAGGGACCTGGGGGTCCTGGTGGACAACAGGTTAACCATGGCACAGCAATGTGCCCTGGTGGCCAAGAAGGCCAATGGGATCCTGGGGTGTATTAGGAGGAGTGTGTCCAGCAGATCGAGGGAAGTTCTTCTCCCCCTCTACTCTGCCCTGGTGAGGCCTCATCTTGAGTACTGTGTTCAGTTTTGGGCCCCCCAGTTTAAGAGGGACAAGGATCTACTGGAGAGGGTCCAGCGGAGGGCTACGAGGATGATTAGGGGACAGGAGGGCATGGCTTATGAGGAGAGGCTGAGGGACTTGGGGCTTTTTAGTCTGGAGAAGAGAAGACTTAGGGGAGATTTGATCAATGTTTATAAGTACCTGAAGGCTGGCCAGGAGGGGGGGGACAGGCTCTTTTCACTTGCTCCCTGTGATAGGACAAGGAGCAATGGGTGTAAGTTGCAGCAGAGGAGGTTCCGCCTCAACACAAGGGGGAACTTCTTTACTGTGAGGGTCACAGAGCACTGGAACAGACTCCCCAGGGAGGTCGTGGAGTCTCCTTCTCTGGGGACTTTCAAGGCCAGCCTGGATGCGTTCCTCTGTGATCTGTGTTAGACAGTTTTGTCCTGCTCCGGCAGGGGGGTTGGACTCGATGATCTCTTGGGTCCCTTCCAACCCCTAACACCCTATGATCCTATGATTAGGGATTGGAAGGGACCTCGAAAGATCATCTAGTCCAATCCCCCTGCCACAGCAGGATCACCTAGACCAAGTCACACAGGAACACAGCCAGGCAGGTCTTAAACATCTCCAGTGAGGGAGGCTCCACAACCCCACTGGGCAGCCTGTTCCAGTGCTCTGTTACCCTCATAGAATAGTTTCAGCTGGAAGAGACCTTCAGGATCATCAGATCCAACCTTTTCCTAGCCCTATCATCACCACTAAACCATGTTCCCTGACACAAGATCTGACCTTCTCTGAAACACCTTCAGGGATGTTGATTCAACTACCTCCCTGGAAGGCCACTGCAATGCCTGACAACCCTTTCCGTAAAGAAATTCTTCGTAACATCCAATCTGAGTCTCCCCTGGCACAGCTTAAGGCCATTTCTTCCTGCGTGTTTTCCTGGTGAGCTGCTATTAAGTGCAGGAGCCCATTCCTTGTATGTGTGACACAGTGCTCTGCAGACATTGCCAACCTGGCACCGAGCAAGCTAGCACACTGGCACTGTGCAGCTTTACTGTTTCCCAGGTCTGGATTATTATTTCTTGTAAACCCATACGGATTTGCCAGCTTTCTGGGAGATGCACAAGGGATTGTCAACAGAGACTACATTGCCTCGTGTATGTTTTCTTCCTTATAATGGTGTAAAAGGTCTAAATGTCTGCCACACTTACACATGGCCTTTGACTTCCTGGTGAGGTATTCATGAAGTAATCATCATACATGAAGTTCCTGATTTAACCAAGTCTCTACAGAACAGAATTCAGACACACAGAGAGAGTTAAAGTAAATTCTCTACAGTGCTATGTTCCACAAATGTGATTCCAACAGTAACAAACTAAATGCTTAAGTACTTACATGCAGCGCTGAGTTATATGAGGCAACTGAACTAACTGAAAATACAATTTTATGAATATTCTTTGCTGTTTGTGGTGATGCAATTATATTTGAAGTGAACGTAGTATGTTAATATACTCAACAACCATTCCAATATGCTTTTTTTCTCATGCTTTGCTTCTATTTTCTACCCAGCTTCTATTTTCTGGAGCCTTTATATGAAGTTACTGGGTAGCAGTGGTTAACAGCAGTACCGCATACTAGCACCTGCACAATCTGGTTTTTGCCTCAGGAGTTGATGACATCAGTGGAAAGCTAGCCTACTGTCTTCCTCTTCACGTGTTTATTTTTCCTGGCTTTTTCTCACCACACACTTATTTAGTAATAAACATGGCACAATCATCTTATTCCATCTCTCCTCCCGTAGTACTTAATCCATACGATATTTGGAAAGCATTGCAGCACTCTACAGCACTGTATCTTCATATGCCAACTGATTAAATGAATTTAATAAAGACATTATTCATCTGTCCCCTCCTTCCATACTCTGTAAACTTCCTCTTAAGAGGAAGAGGTGGATTTTAAAAATAAAACCTGCCACACTGCAAAGTTTATTTGAACTAATTGTGGACAGAATTATAAACTGATGGCAAAGCAAAATTGGCTTAAAAACAGTACAAGGAGGTATATTAATAACGTGTATATGAATGCTCTAAATATTCATTAGCTTTCAGGACTGTTCAGAGTGGTTAAAATTAATTAGGGACAAAAATGGCAGCAGATCGCTTGCTGCAGTGTGAAACTCACTTTGATTTCTCTGCTCAGTTTGGAAGTTTAATTGCTCTATTTTGGGGTTATCAGTGTTCTTTAAAATGTAAGAAGGACAGGCAGAATGTAGTCAGGAGGTCACATTTGTAACTGACATTTTACGATGGAATTTGCAAAGAGGATCAGACACGGCTGTAGTTCCCTGTTAGGTAATACTTCATAAAGTATTGAAAGTGGAGTTTTCACAGAAATAACCTAATAATGAGAACACAAAACCTAACAATATTAATAAGTTTTTCCTAAGTTTGCTCCCAGAGGCATGCCATTGAGTACCCTCTTTGAATGAAACAGATTTGGCTGGTTTCCTTAATTTTGATCACCAAAATTTCTGTCAGCTGAGCAGACACAGCTCCTTTGTGTCTCAAAGAAGCCTTCCATTAAGGAAAGAAAAACACTTTTTCCTGTCTCCTCCTGCCCTGCCCTCCAAATAATGGACTGATTTAACGTATCAAAATATTTCAAACCCATTGAGTGAGGTCTTTTTGTTTAAGCTCAGCTTAAACAAAAGTTGGATTCAGAGCAAACAAAGTTCAGAATCCCAACAAAGTGGATTCAGAAAGTTGCCATTCCTTCTAGCCATTTCAGAAAAAAGTCCTGAATCAGGGAAATGTCCCCATAGAGTGGCTGAAATAAAAGATGTTGCTTATGATTTAAATAATCACATTGATGCATATAAAGAAATACAACTTCATAGTCTTAAGACACCAAACCAGTCTCTTGGTAACTGGCTGAGCTAGTCTCTGTAGACTTAGGAAATTATTTATGAAAGGGGCTACAAGGTCAGACTGCCCCTATAGCCAAAGGAAAAAGAGAGGCATCTCCAGGAATACTGTACAGAAGAGTAACAAGCCTTTGGGCTGGGTCACCATGGGAAGAACTTTCTGCTGTCTAGAGAAGGCAGGCTTTCTCAGAATACCATTAGCTTTTCACAGAATCATAGAATCATTCAGGTTGGAAAAGGCCCCTGGGAACATTGAGTCCAACCATTAACCCTAGTCTACAAGTTCACCCCAGACCATATTCCTCAACACTACATCTAAGCGACTTTTAAACACATCCAGGTATGGGGACTCCACCACCACCCTGGGCAGCCCATTCCAGTGGATAAAAGAGGGGTATCCCATATCTCTGCTGTCTTGGTTGCTCAACTTTTAATGAAAGATATTTGGTGGCCCTTTATGCATCTGTTGGACCCCTCTAGCTCAGTGATTTGGTTTGGTTCTCAAAACACTAGAAATAAATACCTTTAATAAAAGCCACACTAAGCTCTTGAAAGCTACCACTAATTAAAAGCTCATTTTCTCTTTTTCAGGTGGTCATTTGGAGTTCTGCTATGGGAGATTGTAACTTTGGGAGGCAATCCCTACCCAGGTATTGCTCCAGAAAGACTCTTTAACCTCCTAAAAACAGGCTATAGAATGGAGAGACCAGAAAACTGCAGTGAAGAAATGTAAGCAGCTTCTGATTCGACTAGAATCATATGCTACTTCTTAAATAAATACATTATTTTAAGGTTTAAACAAATACCACATAAATATTATTCAATATATCTCACAGTGCTCTTAAGAATTACATGAAATTAGTGAACGTGCAGGAAAAGAATTGGTGGTAGAATGCTTGTGCCTACTTCAAAAATATCTGTAGGATATTTAATAACTTACTTGCCAAACAATTGAAAGGATTTAATATTCAGACTTTAAAAAGTCGGAAAAGGAAATGTTTTGGTACTTTCCTACAAATGAGATAATGTTTGATGCATAGTCATTGCCTATTAGTCGTCCTGGCATTACATAGGAGACATGTTACCTGGACCCAGAAATCTGTGCTTTAGAAGACACAAACAGACGGGAGAAGCCCTTGGCAGTTTTGTTTCTATTTGGAGACAGCACGTGTTTTGCTGGCTAATTTATTCAAGCACTCTCAATGTTAGACATATTCTCACACTGATTATTCCATGACATTTAGAGATGTGGCATGGTCTCATGTTCAGTTGGTGTATCAGTCATGGTCATGGTTTTGTATTGGTTTGGGGTCAGGTATTTTTTTAAACTACCAGGCTACAATCACTGTGACATCTCTTGACTGATTTTCAGTATGAAGGATGCTTTGGCTACATCTGGGCTGAGAAAATACTGGATAAGGAGTATTTTTTTTTTTTTTTTATGCCTTATACAGAATAAAAGCATGAAGGGTTTCTGTATTTAGGGCAGGCTAGAAGATTGCAGGTTTCAAGGGGAAATACCTACTTTCATTCCTCAAACGCATGGTAATTATTAGGTTAGGGAAGCTGACCATGTTGAGACTCTTCTTTTATTCAAGACACATCATGTTTTTCTCATGGCTTCAGATTTTTTTATGGTTTACTCAGAAGTTTTCCTAGCAGATTTTAAGAGCCCACTTTAAGGACTGTGTTGCGTTAAGAGAGAGGAGTGAATTTGGCAGGGAATAAACCCCTTTGCTTTACCTCTTCAGAGGAGCAGGGGATGGCTAAGCCCAACTCCTGAGTGATACCAGATTTCACACTATGAGTCCGATAACTAGGTGAGATTCACTCGATAGAGCCACACTATGAGTCCGTATAACTCGGATTCACTCAACAGTGCGTTCTGTTCTCGTCTAGCCACAATCTACGGACTTGCGCGGTGTCCAATGAGGAACGGCAAGGCTAGTTCACGTGAACAGGAGTAATTTATTAGAGCAACAGATTTGCAGGTTCTTTATGGATTGTCGGTGATGAGGGCTGTATGCAAAATATGAGTACACAAATGTTAAAATTAGAAAAGCTTTAGGTTAAAAAAAGCCTAACTCTACACCAACGCGTGTATATTATAAAATATACGCGTGTTGATTATAAAAAGTAACTCTATAGAGATTTATAAAGTTCTTGAGAAGATTTGTATCTCACCCAAAGGTGGCCCTATGGGGGGGGGAAGGAGGTCCCAGCCCATTGACTAATTCCAAAGAGTCAGAGGTCCACAAATATTCCATTACTTGTTCAAGATGGTATCTTCCCTCCCAATTCCCCTTTTTGCGGGGCTACTTTATATTATTTTTTGTCTTCAAGGAGGAGCTTGAGTGACTCTAGTCATAAATATTTTTGTTTCTGATTGGTATAAAATAGATACAGACTTAAAAAATTAGGGCTCACAATCAGTAAGGGGGGGGTCTCCCCTCAGAGGTGGGTAGGTTTTGGGACGGAGGTGTGTTTTGGTATTATAATGACATTATAATGAGCAAAGTTCACACAAGGATAGTGATTCGTCAAAAAGATGACAGAACAATGGCTCAGGGTTGCAGAAGTACAGCTTATCACCTTCAAAGTACCACTAAGTTCCCATCCCTGTACATGTTATCACAGGGCTTGGCCACAGCTGCACATCTCATCACAGGATTTGGCCGCGATATCTTCATATCACTCCATCCCCCGTGTGGTTTCCAAGGTGGCAGGTCAAGTTACCTGGGAAACCATCAGAGGAAGGGATTCCTTTCGTTCCAGCTGTACTCCAGCCTAGAGGCTTAGAACTTTCCTTAATGTGCAAATAATGCTCCAGTTCTAATATAAGTTTAATTTTCAGGTTACCTCCAATAATTATCCCACAGACTGTTTTTTGTTAAATTGCATTCTACACTTTAGCCAGTCCAGTAAAACAAAGATCATGGATGAGGGCAAAAAACACAAGGCTTTTCAGTAGCATTCTTTAGCAAATTATTTCCACAATTAGAGCACTGTTGTGCTATGACTAAATCATGTAGTCTTTAGAACATTTGAGCTAGCAAAATAAAATGAATGGCACAGATTGGAGAGCTGTGCATCCAGAACTATCTGTCAGATATTCACTCTACCATAAAATTTCAATTGTGGTCCCTTTCGTTTTCATGATCTGTGCTATAGAAGGCAGTTAAAGACAGACTAATAATCAAAATAACAACAGCAGAAGTAATCAAAGAATGTTAGTTTGGCAAATACTCTTAGATCAGGCCTCACTGAAGATAGGTTTACAGGAAATTTTCAGAAATTAAAGAAATTAAGAACAAAATTCCTCTCTGATATAGCAGCAGACTTTTTCCGTTTGAGAGGTACATTTCAACTCCTATGCGAACAAAGTCAATTAAAAATCTAAGATGCTGCCTTCACATAAGGTGCTTCTTTGAAAATCATGACAGAAACTTTAAGCTACAATCCTCTAAGGACAGAAAAGAGCTTCAACACTTAAACTCATAAAGACTCCAAAAAATAAAAGGCTATTCTTGTGAATGAATTCAAGGGAGTGTTTAACAGAACACACCACAAAGATTACTGTACTTGTGGGTGGCCTTCACACCACAGTTCAACTTCAGTACTGTAAATTATTTCAGTGTAAGCATGACCCACTCCTAACAATTCTGGGGTTTTTTTCACCTTGTGGTGTGTCACAGGTACAACCTAATGTTGCGCTGTTGGAAACAAGAATCTGATAAAAGACCAACATTTGCTGAAATCAGCAAGGAACTAGAAAAGATGATGGTGAAGAGTAGGGTAAGTGTGGTTAACTTTGTCTTGTAAATTACCAAAAGGAAAGCAATTTTGAAAGGAAAAATTACACTTTTAGATTAGTTGAAAGTGCTTCACATTTGTTTTTCATCAAAGCAATTCAGCAACATAGACGAAAACCTATGAATACATACGGTTTATCTAAATCTTTCATTTTCGGAATAAAAGCAGTAAAAGCTTTATTTGGAAATATTGGTGCAGATAATTTTAAATATGATTATGTAACAGCTTTTGTAAAACAATGAGATCTGAGTACCTTTTCATCTAAATATGCATATGTGCCTATATATATATATTTCAGGCGTACGTACGTAGCAGAAACTGAAGGCCAAACAAACCAGTTACATATCCATATATATTCTTGCTATTTTACAGATGTGCAAAATTATTTAAGAGAAATACTAATTCATAGAATCATAGAATGTATTGGGTTGAAAAGGACCTTCAATTCCCCTGCTCAAGTAGGGACATCACTAACTAGATCAGATTGCCCAGAGCCTCATCAAGACTGACCTGGAATGTCTCAGGGATGGGGCTTCAATCACCTCCAGCATATCTTAGAGTTCTGGCAAATTGGATACTTCCAAAGGTGCTCTGGTTGCACAAAGGAGCAGCCTATTCAGATGCATTTAATTGTTTTAGGGGAAGCAGATGCACATTTAGCCTTAATACCCAAGCAGCAGTACTGCCATGTACATTAACCCAGATGTTTTTGTGTTCGCTTTTTAGGACTACTTAGATCTTGCAGCTTCCACACCTTCTGATTCCTTACTTTATGATGATGGGCTTTCAGAAGAGGAGACACCACTCGTGGACTGTAATAATGCTCCCCTCCCTCGAACCCTCCCTTCCACATGGATTGAAAACAAACTCTATGGTAGAATTTCACATGCATTTACTAGATTCTAGCAACACACAAATTATTTTTCTTCTGCACTGTTCTCAGACTCTGTAACCCCATTCAGTGTTTCCTGTCTGAATGAAGCAAATCAGAATTTGTTTGGAAGCTTCTTTAAGGGTTTTTTTTAAAATTTTTTTAAAAATTTTGTTAAATGTCAAAGTTTGCATCAGGATCATCCTTTAGTCATTTTGCAGCTGCATTTAAAGTAAATGTTTTCAAAAGGATGTGAAAATAAGTAAAATGACTAGATATATAGTAAAAGAAAAAATATCAGGGAAGTATTCTCAGGGGAAAATGTAAAATGTTAATGAGTATCTAAATCAACTATCTTGTTTGGGGAGGTTAGAAACATTTAAAGTATGTTAGATTCTGCAACTCTAATTTAAGCAATAGACTCTTAAAAAAAATGCAGGTTTTTTTATTAGCTTAATGACAGCACCCATCTGCAACTGTCCTATTTATTGAAATGGATTTCTGAATTTCAGCTTCTGTTAAAGCATTCTGAATCCATAAGCTGAAATATTTGTTCAGTGTGTCATAGAATGAAACTAGAGTATTATACAGAAGGTAAAAATACTGTGTGTAAGTATTATATACAGACTCAATCGACATGTGAAGTCCTTTAAAGACCGAATTAACAGTTGTCATTTTGGGAATACACTCAAGCTGTTTTCACATCCTTTGATTTATTATGCAAATGTCAGTACTAAACCTTGACTGAATGATGTAGCAAGTGTTTTTAAAAGGAACATATGCTTTCATATTGTGATGGTGAGATGGACAGTAAAAACGGTTCTTGCCAAAACTCCTACATTTTGTCTCCTGATTAAATATTCTACATTATTTTAGATATTTACTAACATCAGAGATAGTTTTTCATTCTTCAACTATGACTTTTGAAAAGATGGATCTCTTAGCTTAAAGGTTGCCATAAATATATGGGTTTTGCCTATTTTTACCTATATCGTAGCTATAATTGCCTTTAATATGTTTTCTCAACTCATGTTCACTTTGGGACACTTAGTGGCTAGGCAGCTAAAAGAATGCAGTTACAGAAAAATTTGGTACTGAGGTTGATGGCAGATGCTGAATGCTTATAAGCAACAAGATCAGATTTCTGTTTTTGAAAGTCTTGACCCTGGTATGGTCCTCTGCTTGTACAGCTGGGTCAACTCTGCTTCCCTTTTGGTGATCCATTTTGGTGACTAAATTTTGAAGCAGCCACTGGACTCAATGCAAATAATTACATGCCTGAAATACATGTTTAAATAGTGAATTGAGACTAGAATGCTAGGACTTTGTTGGACTTTACTCAGTTGTGCTCCTTGGATATACTAAAGTTAAGCAGGGAATCCCTGGTAAGGGTGTGTCTGCAAAACCTCACTGAAGCTAAAGGAAAGGTGCTCATTTCAGTAAATGGAAACACTCTCAGTCTATGGAATGGACTTTGAATGCTGTCCCAAATAGGTTTATTAATTCTTGGAGCACTTCCTGTACAGCAAGAACTCCCTTTTACAAAGCAATGTATTGCTACAATGATTGGTTCAAAAAAAAACAAATTATGGAAAGCTAGAGGCTCATCAGAAAAAAATTATTAGCTTTTTTGTTGTGGACATGTGCATGTGCACATGTGATTTTTTTTTTATCAAGTGAGCACTTCATTTTTTTCCAGTTATTTACCTGCATCTGAAATAGTGCTTCAGGGATTTCTAAACATCAGTTGTATGAATAGATTTGGGACAAAATCCAGTGCACTGGATTAAAATATTGAAGGGAGTTTTGCCAAGGGCTTTACTGTCTGCACATGAACTTATGGTTCTTCAGTGCAGAAAAAATTATCTGTTTTCATTTTTAGGCATGTCATACCCGAACTGGCCTGAGGAGAGCCCCGTTCCACTCACAAGATTCGATGGCACTAACTCTATGTTTTCAAGATATGCAAATGATAGTGTTTATGCTAACTGGATGGTTTCACACTCAGCGGCAAAATTTATGGACAAGTTTGATAGCTAATATTTTCTTTGTGAAAGGTAATGATTCCTGAGGGCAACAAAGATGCAAAGAATGGAAAGTCCATTGCCTCATTCTTTGTACAACCAACAGCTAACTTCTAAATTGGCAAACCCTTTTACTGATAGTTTCTAAAGTGTGTTGTTAATGCTGAAAGCTGTAACTTGTGATCTCCCCTTTCAGAAAACATTTAAGATGAGTAAGAGTTGTACTTGCAGTACTCCTTTCTAGATTGCCATTTTGCACATGTTCCTTTTGGCAACTTATTAATGCAAATGGCCTCACACTTTATTCTTGCTGGTTTTTTAGACTACTATCCACTGATACAGTTTTCTGGGATGGAAAAATGCACTTGGCTGCTACTTTTAGAGTGGCCTTTCACATACGACCACTTGATCTAAGCAGGAAGCACAAAAACTATCTGGGAGGAAGTTGGGAAACAGGCTTCCAAATTACCAAGCTTGCTGTCAAATGAGAAGTGTTATGATGATGTTGGCCCTAATGAAGCCTGTATCTTAGTTTGGAAGCAAATGTTATGTAACTCAATTGAGGACTTGAGATTCAGCACTTGAAGTCATGTAAAACAACTGTCTTAATGAGAAGAGAGTTTGTTTTACTATTCTTCTCCTGCCTTTAGCACAACACAGATAAATTGATATAAGCAGTGTAGACTGATGGCAATCAGGTGTTTTTATCTTGCACAGTTTACTTTCCATCACCTACATCTTACTAATGTCAAAACACAAAATCTTGTAAAACCATGGTTCCTTTTATGAGTTCAAAACAGACTGTAAAGGATTTTTAAATAGAATTACAGTAAACAGATTTGTTTGCAGTCATATTCAGTGGGTTGGAGTCCTCTCAGCTCTAAATTGGATGCACTGCCAGGCACAGGACACTGCCATGATGTAACTCCAAATAAACCTAGTACCTTGGAAGTAATGAGTAAACAATACTTGCACAGCAAAATTGCTCTAAAACTCAATTATTAAGGGAACTACAGAAGGAAAATGTAATCAGAATTTGTTAAAGTGAAATACAGCAATGTTGTGCTTACAACAGTGACTTGATACATCGGAGAACGATCAGACCGGATCACATGTTCTATGTGGAAGCATAAATGAGCTTTACTTTTGTCTTGATTCGTAATCTGCTATGGTTAAAGGTAACTTTTTGTTTGCTACAAACGTTGGGATTTATGTCTTGAGTGACTCACTGTTAGCGCTGTGATGGTTATTCTAAATAATCCAGTTCTACCAAAGCTTGCTCCTGTCACGTACAGCTGTTTTCATATGATGTTTTGTGTATCAAATTTATGTTTCCATTAAAGTCTGTAATTTCAAAAACAAGAGAGTCAGATTGCCAGAACCTGAATGCAGATTTTTGTGTATACCCCACAAAAAGTGTGGTATAAAATGCTGTGTTGGAATTTAAATACCTTCACTGTTGGATATCATACCTCATCCTGTCGTGGTTTCTGGACAAGCACTAGGCAGAATTAATTTTGCTTTGTAAAAACATCCTATTATACGGTGCTTGTGCAGAGTAAACAGATCTAGATAAGCATACAGAAGGGGCTTCAGTTGTGATCAAATGTGATCTTCCACAATTGTCAGAATGTAGACTTCTAAAATAATTGAGATTGAAAATGAAGCCCTTCATATGTTTTTTCCTTTTCCATTGAAATATCCATGAAAAAACTAGAGAAGAATGGCAGTTGTGGTAACTTTTTTTGCTTTGTCCAACCCTTTTCGTATATTTTGTTCTTGTAAATGGGCATTCTTTATTTGCCATAAGCAATCAAGGCACCAAGACTTTGGGGTTGGTTTTTGTTGTTCTTCCTTACATTGTACCCTACACACTGCCAAGTTGGGAAGGCCAAGGAGTGACTGGAGCTGAATCTGATCTTGGCAACGAACGCAAAGAATAATACCAAGTGCTTTCTAAAAGGATACCAACCAGAAAAGGAACATCAAAGAAAGCATACTGCCTCTGATTACCATGATTAACAAGCTGGCTGAGGTACTGAACACATTCGTTTGCCTCAGTTCTCAGTGATAATCTGGTTTCTCATACCTTCTGAATTGGTGAACTACAAGACGTGAACGAGGGAGTAGACTCCCTCCAACTGTATGAGAAGATTAGTTTTGTGACCTGAACACATGTAAGTGTATGGAGTTTGATGGGACTCATCCCAAAGTGATCCCTGAGGGAACTGGCCAGTGCTGTTGCTAAGAAACACTTAATGACATTTGAAAAGTCAGAGCAGTCAGGTGAAGTTGCCGTTGACTGGAAAAAGGGAAACATTTCACCAATTTTTAAAAACAGGTAGAAAGGCAGACCCTCGGAACTACTGACCTGTCAAACATGTGCCTGGAAAAGATCCTCCTAGAAGCCATACAAAGGCACATGGAGGACAGGGAAGTTACTTGAGACAGCCAGCATGATTTCACCAAGGGCAAGTCCTGTCTGACCAACTTAGTGGTCTTCTAGTGACCTCAACAGTGGACAAGGGAACAGCTATGGAATTCTGTAAAGCCTCTGACACAGTCTCCCAAAGCATCCTTCTCTCTAAATCATAGGGATATGGATTTGATGGATGGACGGTTAAATGGATAACAAACTGATTGGATGGTTGCATTCAGAGGATAGTGGTCTCTGGCTTGATGTCCAGATGGAGATGGTGACAAGTGGTGTCTCTTGGCACCCTGTACTGGGAGTTGTGCTGTTCAGTATCTTCATCAATGACATGGACAGCAGTACTGAGTGCACTTCAAGCTAGTTTGCAGATGGCACCAAGCCAAGTAGTGCAGCTAACATATTTGAGGGATGGGATACCATCAAGAGTGACCTCGACAAGTTGTAGGAGTGGGCCCACGTTAACCTCATGAGATCTAAGAAGGCCAAGTGCAAGTTTCTGCACCTGGGTTGGGACAATCCCCCACATCAATACAGCCTGGGAGATGAGTGGGCTTAGAGAAGCCATGCAGAGAAGGACTTAGGGATACTGGTGGATGAAAGTCTGGACATGAGGCAATAATGTGCACTCACAGCGTAGAAAGCCAGCTGTATCCTGGACTGCGTCACAAACACATCCAGCAGTTTAAGGGAGGAGATTCTGCCATTCCACCCTGCAGACATAACCTGAAATCCAAGTCCAGAGTCCTCAACATGAGAAAGACATAAACCTGTTGGAGTGGGTCCAGAGGAGAGCAACAAAAATTTTGGTAGGGATGGAACACCTCTGCTGTGAGGACAGTCAGAGAGAGGACTAACAGTTTTAAGATAAAAGAGGGTAGATTTGGACTGGATATATACAGTGTGTGTCGTGAAACACTGTAACAGGTTGCCCAGAATGGTGGTGGGTGCTCCATCCCTGAAAACATTCAAGGTGAGGTTGAGCAGGGCTCTGGGATTGAGTTGATGGAGTCCCTGCTCACTACAAGAGAGTTGAACTAGATGACTTCTGAAGGTCCCTTCCCACCCAAAACACTATATGATTCTAAATTCAGACTTTATCAGGTATTTGTAGCAACACTGTTCACTTGGGAGATGTGAAGGGCCCAGTTTCTAAACTGTGACTGCTGTACAGTCCCACAGATACTGAAAACGTAAGTGAATGCAGGAAGTATTTTGTATTCTAAACTCCAGCATGAGTCAACATTATTCCAGCCATTAATCCCTATATAATCTTTCATCTACGTTACCAGACATAGATTCTACATATAAAATACATACACAGTTCATACTTGTAGCTGCCATACACAATGACTTGCATTAAGTGAAGATAAATGAAAAATTCTTAACAAGTGTTTCTTAATTCAACTGATATTTAGTTATTTTCCTGCTCTGGAACACTGGTAAGAAATAGATTGTAACTCTCAAGTACGTCAAGGTCCCTTCCAGTCCCTAACGTTCTGTGATTCATAACATGAAAGTTGTCTCTGTCCTCTGTGTATGCTTTTTATGTAAGCAGTTCTCCTAAAGTGTTTCCTATTTGGTTTATCTTGCCATTAGTCAGAAAGGTGAAAATCTTCTTTCAGTTCCCCACTAGAGACTGCATATACTTCCTAAGCTGGAAGAAGTTATACTGAAGATGATTGTTCACATCAGTGACAGAAATACTTGCACATTTGGCTGCCCCAAGGAAGATGAATTTGAAGGGAAATAATGACTTGCCAAAATTTACAGGTTGGAGGGAATCACTTTCTTAAAATTGCTGCCAGTTTTTTAAATAATCACAAAGATGGCACAGTTTACCTTGGCTGTGCTTTGAGTTGTGACAGATGGTGGAGAGGGTGAATCTCTTGTATTCTTTCAGTCATCACAGCAGCAAAAGGAAGTTACCGCAATGTTAATTTCCACTGCAGTATTAATGTCTATAAAGCTTTCAATTGGTATGATGCTCAGAAAATACACTGTGGGGTTGCAGACTTTAGTCTGCAGATACATGCCTGTTCCATATAGTAGAAATTGTTGTTAGTGATCATCCACAGTAAGACAAATGGCTTGATTTTTTCATCATAAGCTAATTTTCTGAAAAATAACCCTAAGATTGCCTAAACATATATAAAAGAATGCAATATCTTAATCCTAAGCTGCTCAGGTCCATTGGATCAAACCATAATTTAAGTGGCTCCTATGGGATCATTCGGAAATAAATTATTCAGAAACATTTGCTGGTCTAAAATAAAATAGCCAAATAGTTTGCCAGCTAATGTACAAAGATACCAAAATGTGGACAAAGCAACAGCCAAAGTCTAGCCCAATATTGTGACTTACCTATCTAGAAGCAGTTTTTAGAAGCAGATACAAAACAATAGAAGACAAGTAAGTACAAATGTATCTCTAATGTACATCTGGAAGAGACAGTGAATGAATTTTTTTTCAGTATTTATCAAGTTATTTAGTAAAGATGAGCTGTTCATTGCAAGTTGTTTCACATTTGTTCCTTGTTTCCAATTTTTTGGGACAGCAATCTGCATCTTCCAATTACGATAGAGATGTATATACACCAAATGCATCTTGAGAAGGTGAATACTTCCTTGCTAAAAACTTATTTCTTTGAGCTGTTATCCAAGTTAACTTTGTTGATAATGTCCTGAAATGAACTCAAAAGGCTTTGCCTGAGTACAGATGTATACACCTCTCCTCCAGCTCATCTGAAATAATTAATCCCTTACCTTGGGCTAATAGTTACATTTCACAAAAATTCAGCTTCATCTCATCTAGATTACTAGCCAATCTGGAGTGGTGTGAGAAATTTAAAACCATTGCAGTGGTCCTTTACATGTTAAGTTTCTCTATTATATGGCAGTGAAAGAAAAGTGTGTCCATCTCCAAAGTAGTTATAAAGATTAGTAACTTTTGAAACCAGTGACAATGTAATATTTATCGTCATTAGGTATCAGGACAAGACATCATTGGGCATTCAGTGACAGGACAATGAACAATGGTTTCAAAGTAGAAGGGTAGATTTAGCTTAGTTCTTACGAAGAACCTCCTCTCTGTAAGAGTGGTGAGGCACTGGAACAGATTGCCCAGAGAGGTCAGGAAGCCCCCTCTCTGCAAGTGTTCAAGGCCAGGATGGATGGGGTTCTGAGGAACCTGGTCTGGCGAGAGGTGACCCTGCCCATGGCAGCTGTGTTGGGACTAGATGATTCCTAAGGTCCCCTTCAACCTAAACCCTTCTATGATTTAAACACTTAATCTGGTTTTCCTGTGCAGACTTTCCAAACAGTGGTCTGCTTCAGACACAGCAAAAATAAATGCATTAAGTTTATGCTAATTATAAGTATTTTATTTTAAAACATGACAGATGGAAGTCCTACCCAGTGTTGCTCTTGCAGGGTCATTTATTAAAATGGACTGTGACAATTTGTTACATGTTGAGCAGAAATAGATGATGTTTTAGTGAAAACACTACCAAGGCTATTTTAGTTTATGCTAAAAGGCATTTATCATAATTTTTACATTGCGCAAACATGAAATAAGGAATCAATGTAGATTGCAGTAATTTGCTATCAGAAACATTTTAACCAAACAGAAATAATAATGTTATTGAATCATTTTGACTTGCTTAACTGAGTCTCTGCTATGGTTTGCTAATATTACAAAATATGAAATTAATATTTTGAAATCATAGAATCATAAGATCATCAAGTCCAATCCCCCTGCCACAGCAGGATCACTTCACTGGAGAAGTTACAGAATCAGAATCACTCAGGGTTGGAAGGGACCACCTGATCATCCAGTTCCAACCACCCCACCATGAGCAGGGACACCCCACCCTAGACCAGGCTGGCCAGAGCCCCATCCTGCCTGGCCTTAAACACCTCCAGGGATGGGGCCACAACCACCTCCCTGGGCAACCCATTCCAGGCTCTCAACACTCTCACGGTGAAGAATTTGCTCCTCGCATTCAGTCTAAATCTACCCATCTCCAGCTTTGCTCCATTCCCCCTAGTCCTGTTGCTACCTGACATCCTAAAAGGTCCCTCCCCAGCCTTTTTGTAG
>VXBP01009800.1:20856-48944 GCA_013400115.1 Rhinopomastus cyanomelas | reverse complement strand
CCCTGCCCTCCAGCGTGTCTGCTGCACCACACAGCTTGGTGTCATCAGCAAACTTGCTGAGGGTGCACTCAATGCCTCTGTCCGTGTCACCGACAAAGATGTTGAACAAGACTGGTCCCAGGACTGATCCCCGAGGGACTCTGCTTGTCACTGGCCTCCACTTGGACGTGGATCCATCGACAACCACTCTCCAGGTGTGGCCATCAAGCCAGTTCCTTACCCATCTAGTGGTCCACCCATCAAAGCCATGTTCCACCAGCTTGGAGACCAGAATGTGGTGCAGGACAGAGTCAAAGGCTTTGCTCAGGTCCAGGTAAATGACATCAGTCACTCGCCCCTCATCTGTTAATGTTGTGACCTGTTCATAGATGTGGACATGACTTGTCTACAGACTACTTATAGCAGTTACCATTTCAAATGATAATAACAAATTCTTTACGCAACACAGCCAGAAAACTGTTTGTGGTGTTCATAGACCTGGAAATGCAGTAAAATCGATTGCACTTGTTATCTTTATTGCTATAAAAGACATCATATAGTAAAGACCTTGTCAGACAACATTTTAACGCATCTCAAGTGTCTCAAGTGGATATGGTTGCTGAAGTTTAAAAACTGAGATTAGAGCTTATTTGCTGATTTCATGCAGTCCGTTAGTGGTTCCCCATTCCCAGCATTAGGTTTGCTCCACAGAAAGGAGGATGCTGCTTATCTGGGAAGCCACAGCAGAAAAGTGTGCTATTTCACGCTGGGCTGCTTCTGGGAGACAAGGGACATCCCTTCCTTTGGTACCACCTTTCTGGAACTCCAGCTCTTGTGGGTTTTTCTTATGTGTATAGCCTACATGAAAAAGCACAAGCAAATGCCATCCTAATTGTCAGTTTTGCTTCACATCTCATTGTTAGCTGGAGAACTCAGTCTGAGTCTTATTAAACTTTAGAGCCAGCCTGTACCAGTTGCAGCTATCAAGAAGCAAGCTTGTGGCCAACAGATCAAAACCATAGATGTTTGTCTCACATAAACACACAGAAAATGCAATTGTTTTCACCTGTTACACATGGCCAAATAGTGTAATTTGCATTTCTCTGCATTCGTAATCATCATGCTTTTAATGCACATCAGTAACCTTAACACAGCCTCCACACAGTTTCTGAGATGACTGAATTGCAGAAACAGTTTAAAAATCTTTTTATCCTGTCATAGATATGATTTCTTTTTAAAAATAGTACAAATTGTTGCTTGTCCAGCACAGTCACAGAACTGGTAAATTACATTCTTGAAATTTAAATTAGAAAGAGAATAAAACTGGAATAGAAATGTTATTTATAACTATTTATAACTATTCAGTTCTATCTAATAAAGACTTCTGAACCTGGTATTCCTTAACTTACAAGGGGCACAGGCTTCCATATGAGGCCTTTCTCATCATAGATCTAAAAATAGGAGCCAGAAAGGAAAAGACCTTTTCCTTGCTCATGAGAAGGAGTGGGAATAAATTTGAGTGAATTTCAATGCATCTTGCTATTCAGCCTCCCCAGGACTGCATTTCTAATGTAAAGTCTTGCTTTGATTTAGATTTTCAATTCTATTCTACCATCATATGTGAACTGTTGCAAGATTCTTATTAGAAAAACTTCTTAACAATGGTGTAACAATCATGTCATGGGTTAGGTTTTTAGGACCCAGAAAAACTCATGTATCTCCCAAACCATTCCCCTCTGTGGCCCACAGTGGGAACAGAAAATGTGGGGTAGAGTACTAGTGGTGGGTGGGGATGGGGGGATGGGACTCTGGTACTGGACATAGAGGGGTGTGATGTCCTGAAAGACTCAAGAACTCTGTTTAGAGTTTTTGAGGAGGTAATTTATTATCCCCAGCGGGTGCAAGGGGGCTCGTGCCTCCACAAGCGCGCACACTCAGCATGGTTCTTTGTTCGGTATGTATGCAGTAAAGCACTACATATTCATTAGATTTCCCAGAATGCCCATACATATTCATAACCTGTCCCTGCTTCTCTCCACTTATCATATAAATTAGGTCTCCTCCTATCTGGGCAGGCGCAGTCTTTTGTGGTGGAGGTCTCAGTGGTCGCAGGGGGAGTTAAAAATGGTCTTCCTCAGGGTTGAACTTCTGAACCCGGAGCCCTGCGCAAACTCAGAGGGCTCGTTGCTCATTAGCATCTCTCATAGTCCATATAATTGCTTTTTAGTATCTCTCGTGTTCCATACAAGGAGCGCATCTGCCTCTTATCTTTATTTTAACCTTCACCATTGGACAAAGTACATCTGGTCCAGCTCATCAGGCCCGTTATGTCATTCAAGGCCTCCTTGGTGTCAAATGTAATGAATATCTACTTTATAAGCTTAAAGTTATGCTTGCTGCTTACTTAGCAATTGTTTTCTAAGTTCAGAGTTATGCTCGCCCCATCAGGTGGCTACAGGCAGTCCATGGCCAGCCATGGAGGTCAGGGGACGCACGGTCCTGCACTCTGATCCTACCTAGCCTGCCTCTCTTCTCCTGCAAGATAGCCTTTACTCTCTCTGTAGCATACTCTTTCTGTATTGGTAGGAGGGAAATCTAACAACCTGTTCTGGAGGGTTCCACCTTTAACCCTCAAACTAGCACAAGCATTACAAGCAAAAAATTCAAAAAGAGCTTGAGAGACCACTAGGAAGGTAGTGCAGACACATCTGATCCTGACTTCACAAACCAGTTCATCTTTACCAGTTGGTTTTATAATGATAATAGTGAAATCTTAGCAGCCTGCTGTAACACATCTCAGAATCAGCCACCACTTTTATTTATGCACCACAGTATTTTCAACCAATCAGATGAGACAGAAGGATGGGTTTTTTGTTGTCTGTGTGAGTGGTCCCTCTTGATGAGAGAATAGCACACATCTTACCTTCCTTTAGCTCTTGCATTGTTTCAGCACTCTAGAAGTTTTCAGTCGTTGATGGTTTACTATTACTAATAAAAGCAAAGTTGGAATGTGATTTTATTATTATTTCTATGCCATTTTATGGGAGGAAGAGCATACTAAAACAGAAAATGTTTAACATTTTAATGAGTTATACATCTCATTAGTAATATTAGAACAATCAGTCATACCAGAAACAAGAGAAACAACTATCATTTGTTTTATGAACTAACTTACTGGTGTTTGGACTTAAAGAAGGTGATACTTTTGAACAGTGACAGTCAAGACTGTAGCTAACACTGACAAAAAACCCCTTAGAACTGGAGTGGAGTAGACAGATTCTGCCAAAAGTGGGCCAGCGCGGTACAGACAAACGCATGAGAACCTTTTTCCTCAGTATCCTGTATTACAAAGAAATGAACACTGGCTTCTCTGTTAGCACGGACGATCTGTATCTCCCTATAACTTTGTTTTTCATGTGGAAAGTGGTGGTGGTTTTTCTGGCTACTGGACAGGCCCAGTGGGTACAACAGGTTACACAATAAGGCATATATTTAATATGCCTGATATATGGAATATTTTGTATCTAACACAAAGCACCTCTGATTAAGAAAGCCCAAATTTTTCTCTCTGTCAAGATACTGTATTTAATGTAGACATTTATGTGAATAACTTCATCTTGGTGCATAGGGTTTTTAAGTCAAAAAAGGAACTCCACCAGATAGCCAACAAAAAGACCTTGTTAATTTACAGCGTTACCTTCTCAGACAAGGAAAGATTGTCTGACTTAAATTGTACCTGTGCAATGATCTAAATTATTTCTTGTTCTGTATCCCAGACAGTGAAATCTACAGATTAAAAAATAAAAAACTTCATTAAAACTTTATAGTTTTAAATGTTCTGCAATACTAGAGAAGGGGAAGGAAGTGTCATTTCTGGTATGTTTTCATAATATCTAGTCCTGTCAAAATTCTCCTAATATGTTTCCTATTCTAGGAACAGAATATGGCTGTTTGGATTTCTTATTCAGAGCTGCTTTAAAGCAAATTTGTGACAAAACTGTATTCTCATTTTAGAAAAACACCTGAAGGACTTCTTGGTGTCATTAGAAAGGATCTATATGGTAAAGGTGTCTTGGAACAGTCATAAATACACCAGTATAGAATTTCAACACTACATAAATGAATTACTTTCCATACATTATTACTACTTAGTCTGGTGTGACACTCTTGTCTATTTGCAAGGGAGGTAAAGCTCTGGGCATAAGACCCATTGTGCCTGCTACTAAAAGTAACACTATGTGGCCAAGAAAAATGCTGCAGAATGTTGCCTGCTGCTCTCAGTTGGAGTTGACAGTAGATCTTGAACGCTTAATGCATCTCCCTGCAATTTCCCCTTTGCCTCTCTGTTCCTCTGCAGCAAAAACCAAGTGATGCCTGCACGCTTGCATGGTAATATCTCTGGGATCTGTTTGATCTCATCAAATTGCTCAGCAAACACTTGTGGCTAACAGTGGCTATATATTGGTAGCAGAAAAAATAAAATATTTAAAGACACTGTTTCCAGATGATTCTGATACAGCCTTCTATACACTTTTCCAGTTGCCAGTATCATTGGTAAGTTAAAATATATTAAAAGAATAATAAGCAGATAATCAGCTGTTTTGTTACCAGAAGAAAGCTTTTTCAGATAGTAGCTAGTCATTAAATCTTACCTACATTAACTTATATCTGTGATTGTACTTATCTTTTTCAGTAATTAATTTTTTCTAATTTCATGAATGAGTACAAAAATTACTGAGTCTATTACAGTCCTTTCATGCATTAAAGCAAATGTAAAGTCAGTTGATACAGACTGTACATACTACTTTATAATGAGTATTTCTGAAAAGAAATATTTAGTAGCTGTGATCCTGTAAAAGCAGGAAAAATAATCTCTAGCAGTTAATTTCCCAAACATTATATAAATTATACACTTTTAAAATGTAGTACATTTTAATATCAAAGAACTGGTATTTGTTTGATAGCAAATCACTGCATAAAGGAATGCAACCTTTCAACACTCTGTGATGTAGAGACCAAAGTCGAAGCACTTCCACAATCAAAATGTCAGATCAATGCAAAAAACCACACTTTTAAGAACACTGTTTACCAAAGTTTAGCAACTGATTTCTGAAGTCTGCCTCTATACATAATAATCCTATCATATTGTAATCAAATTCAGAGCTGTGTCACCTACACATATATACCTTGTTATGGAGAATCTCCAAGCTGAAATTAATTGTGTCTCAAAACATATTTTATAGTTGTTTTATTGCCTTCAATATTTACAAACAAACTGGCATTTCCTCTGCAGGCCTGTAAAAAGAACAATAAATAAGAATTACAACATCTGTCAGCATAAATATAGGTCCAAGGTATGAAGGCATACCTATTCTTGGAATAGCTCATTTCTGAATCAAGTCAAGAAGTTATACGTATCACTGCAAAAACATTGGTTTTCTTGTTGTGGTAGACCATTCACACAGAGATGATAGTGAATACCCAAGTTGTCATTATTGGAGTTTAAGAAACCTACTCTTCTTTCCTTCTCTCAATTTGAAAAAAAATAATCTTTCTGGAAGCAAAGGAACTCTGGTTAATAGAGGAAACTGGCACTTAAAGAAGAAGTATTCGATATATGGTCACCTCTAAGGCACTACAGATCTCCCCACGTAGTGGCAAACTAGCTCTTGCACGGAAAAGCTGTACCTGGAAAGCCTAAAGGACCATATTCAGAGTCTGGTTGCTCTCTGTAAACCAGACAGTATGTGATGCAGGGTTGTCAGACTGTTTGAAATGTACATTGTTATGTTAGTCAAAGAAATCAGCAATACCAGTTATTTTAATTGTTTCCATCCAAAAAAGATCATGTCTACAGAATGCTACAGTCCCTAGTACCAGTAGAACAACACAAATGTCTAGTGAACTGCTACACATTTACTACAACAGAGAACAAGCAGGAGGAACAGGCAGGAGCTGAGGGGTAGTCGTCATCTATAATATGCATCACTGGAACTTAGCATGGCATCAGGTTTAAAGTACTAATATATTTACATACTGTTTTTAAAAAAAGAATGAACCTACATTTACTACTTTTGGAAGTGTATGTTTGAAAAATCTAAAATCTTCTGATCACTCTTGTTGTAGTTTGAATTTGGGCAGATTTCTGCACCTGAGGGATTGAGGAGTGTCATGGTTTGGCACAAGGTTAGCCCACAAAATTACATTCTGCCCAACCGTGCCGAAGGAAGTGTCCTCCCACCCCCTGGAGAGGAGAAAAGAGGTAAACACATTTCTGGAAACTGCATCTAGAAATATTAAACTTTACTAAGTAGAAAAAAGAACAAAAAAAAGAGAGAAAGGGAAAGGGGACATTATTGCCTTTCTAAGGGACACCAGAGCACCCCCTCCAGTCTCAGGATGCGCGGACGGCGGGGGCGGGTGCCCGTCCGCACGGTGGGCTGGGGGTGTGTGGGAGCTCTGTTGCTGCTCCCGCAGCACTACCGACCGCTCAGCAACGGCCCCTCCAGCCCCGCCCTTGCTTCCTCACTGCGGGCAGCGAGGGGACCGCAGCTACGTACGTGGTGAACTAACGGCTGTGGAACAGCCGCCTGGCGCCGCCCCGGAGGCGGTCGGCGATGGCCGGTGCCGTCCCCTTTAAGGGCCCCGCCCGCTCGTTTCCTAGCGCACAGGAAGTGGGCTCGCGGCTCGGTGGCTGGGCTGGTAGTGGGAGAGCTGTGACCCGCCGCCGAGTCTGCCGTGCCCTTCCCTGCTTCCCTCACCGGTCCGCTGCTCCCCACACGGCAGCTTGTTCCTTCAGCTCCCCGCTGGCTTCGGGTTACTGAGGGGGCTGGCCCGCAGCCGGCTTCCTGCCGCCGGGGGAAGATGCGGAGCGGGGCGCCCGAAGCTCGGCCGGTCGGCCAGTAGCGGCATCGCGGCGGGTCCTCTGCTACCTCCCGGCTAGGGGCGGATCGGGCGGCGCGGGACGCGTGTGAGGCCGGCTCGGGCCCAGGGGAGAGGTATGGTCCGTGGGCTTTGCGAGTGGCCACGGCCAGTGCTGGGGGTGAGCGGCTGGGACTGCTGGTCGAGGCTGCCCCTCACCGTCCTCTGGGCAGGGGCCTCGCGAGCCTAATTCGGTTCGGGCTGAGCGTCTTCTCAACGGTAAAACTCATCGTTCCTCGTCCTGACGAGTGCGTTTCCATTGTGTGAACTGGCCTCCAGTATGCTGCAGAGCGTGGCTGTGGCAGGGCGTCAGGGACAGCGCCAGAAAGGCGGTGAGGTTCCGTCTCCGCGCATCACCACTGGCCTGTCCTAGCTCGGGTGTAATTTCTCATGGTACAGCGCTGGAGGGGTTATGTTATCTACTTGTCCCAGTGCACAGGCTCGTTGGAGATTGCATTCTGACTCACATGGACTGCTAGAAATCCTGTGGTCCACTCTCAAAAGAAAGTAGAGGAAATTATTGTAAGAAGGCACTTGACTGGTTTTGGTGTTTAAATATGGGTTACGTGTTTTGGTTTTTATCAACCTGGGTTTTGGTCAGTAAATTCTGTGCTTTCATAAACTCTGAAAGTTGGAGCTCTGAACAAAACCAATGGAGCTGTATCATCAGTATGTTACTCCTCAGACAGAATCGTTTACAGTATCAGAAATGGAGGATCACAGAAAAGATGATGGAGAGTGGCCTAGCAATGACTTCCGCTGCCTCCCTTAGTACATGTGGGTGCATCCCATCTGAGCCCATGGATTTATGTACATCTAATTTGATCAACTCATCCCTAACCCAGTCCTCACTAACCCAGGCAGGCTCTTCTCTTGCCTTGACTTCCTCTGGAGTCTTAGCAGCCTGGGGCTTGATATCAAGACAGCCCCCAGAAGTGGCAAGTTGTAAGAGTATATGAAAAGCAGATAAAAAGTGAATGCTGTGTGTTTCCAATGAAATACAATGCTTAATTAGCATTAGTTTTGTTCTTTGGTTTTGTAGTTTGTGTGCTTTTTCTCAAGTCCCTCGGTCAGGTTGAGGCAGTGATCTCTTCTGCAAAGTTTGATGAGTAAGGACTAAGCATGTTCTATTGCTCTGATAGATAACTGCGAAAGCTGCAAACAAAAGAGGTGGTTTTAACATAGGAACAATATTGTATCACTTGAGCTAGAATCATACGGTAAAAATTCTTTTGTTCTTTTTTTTTCCCTTGGAGATTTTAAATTCCAGGGCCTGTGAGTGAAGACAGTTTCATACTTTTTAACGTGTGCTTGCTGAAAGTTCCTATCCTGCTTCAGTGTGTTTGTAGCAAACTTATGGCTTCCCTTTACATACTAGTTAGGTATCAAGTCCCCAAACCCTGTCAGAGAAAGCAGCTTGGAAGTATTCTTCTAGCTGTCAGTGGAGATAGATATGCTTTATCAATGTTGTGTTGATATATATAGTGATATATATAGTGTTGATATAGTGTGAAACTATTTTTGAGTTTAAATTGTTTGCTATTAAGTTCCAACCCCAGGATATGGGTCTTCCCAAGTCAGTGAGAAACGTACTTGCCATAGTTAAATGATCAGCAGCTGTGGTTTGTGGCAAAGAAAACCCTCAGGCATATCTGACATAACAGTTTCTACCCCTGCACCATAGTCTGCTACTTTTGTGCTTTCCAGAAGTGTTCCGTGGACCTCCTTGTAAAAAAGATCACCAAAATGACCTTTAAAAGAGATAAAAATCAACTTGAGGGAGGAAGGAATATGAGACCAGGTTTTTTTTTTTTCTTTTATTGCAGAAACAAATTGCACAATATTGTTCTTCACTATGAAATAGCCTGTCATAGTGAAGCGAGCATCATGTGTTTTGTTATTCTGTCTTTAAGTAATGCTGGTGCAGGACTGTGGAGGTGGAATGAAAGTTGAGCAATGGATAGGAGTTTGGGTGAGCATGGAACTGATAATGTTCTTGGCTTTCAGCTATGTGATCTGTGTTCTGCCCTCTTAGAGGAACAGCCCTCAAGAACAAAAGTTTGGAAAGACATCGTAATACTCTTTCTTCTGGAAAAATAAAGCAACAAATAGAGGGGAGGGAATTTTGAGCACAATACCTTCTTAAAATAATTTTAAAGAAAAAGTTCTCAAAGAACACAATGGAAAGAAAATGTTTCAGAAATATAATTGGACAGTATTTATTAGCTGTGCAGCTAATTATGTTTGCAAATTTATTGCTGAAATCTTAACTTCTGTTCAGAAATCCTTTTTAGAGGAAATGGGACTAGTTTTACTTCTGAGATATAGGCACAGCTTGCAAAAGGACACTTCTCACTGTATGCCAGGACAGTTTGATTTTGAATGATGATTAGTAAGCTCTGGCACTTCTGTTAATATTATTGCTTATTAGAAAAATCTGAAAGTGTACTGTGACTTTAATGCTCTTAATTTCTTTTTTATTAAACTCTTTTTTTGAAAGAAAATAACTCTGAAGGCTGGAACAATACTGCAAGTTGAAGCTTTTCATGAGTGTCATCTGGTGCAAAAGGAGTGGGAAAGGATACTGAAGCTTTTTGGGTGCATCTAAGCCTGTTTACAAAACTGTGTAGTCAGACTGTAGTTCTCTTATATGTACTTAATGTACATAGGCTGGTTAGACAGGTTAATAGTTCTTGTCTTCTTGTACCTTTTTGTGTGGTGGTTCTGATTGTCCCTGATAAATTGGTGGTTTTGGTGGTCAGTGCTGGCTGAGAAATTGTTTTGATAAAAAGTAAGAATAACTAGAGAATCATGCAGACTCAATGTAATCACTAAACATCTGAGATTGATGGGGAAAGGCAAATGAGCTTATTAACCTAAACCTGGAGAATTTTGCTGCCTGTGCAATACACCAAGCTAAGATCTGTGTGAGAAGCTTGAGCTTTCTATGCTGGCACTGGGCTGTCCATACTTAGTCTATTGTAAGGCTGGCAGGAGATACTTGCTCCACAATTTGAAATAATTGAATGGAGTGTGATAGGAAGATTATCTCTACATTATCTCTGCTTTAAAATTTTAACCAGTAAGCTGATACAAATGGCAAGCTGTTGCAAGCGCTGTAAGTGCAAATGGGAGCATTGGAAAGAGCATCAATAAAGTGTCAGTGTTCCAAAGTGAAGTTTGGAACATCCAAAGGCAAGGAAGCTATTGTGTGAGGAGGTGTTGCACCTACTTTTTTTTTTAACTTAAGCATTTCCTGCCGTTCTCAATCATCTCCAACAGTAATGAAAAAGTAACTGTAGGCCTGTAGTACAGGTGCCCTCCAGCACCGTGCTCTTGAGTCTAATGTCTTCCTTTTAGTGCTTGATGTGGTCTTGAGAAGTTGTCTCAGCCCTCTCTGCCTCACCAGCCTATGCTGGAAGGTGAGCATATCTCCTCAATAGGTGCATTTTAGGATTGGGTTGTTGGCAGCTTTGGTGAGGGATGACAGAAAGGGCAGGTGTGCCTGTTTTTCTTCCCTCTCGTCCTCCTTTGCATTAAACAGAGCTTTCACTGATGGGGTGTAGAGAGATGATAAAGGGCAGGTTTATCACATTTTTTTACTTGCCCTTTCCTCCTCCTCTGTGCTAAGGGGTTGTGTTTCACCAGTGAAACAGCTTCTGCAAGAAGACCTTTATGATGCTGGACTTTCTGGTAGGGATGTCAATTAGGGTAGTGATCTGGAAAGCCTTGTTCAGCTGCCATTGGGCAGCATGTATGTCCTTCTGGTGTCCAAAGTAAGTCTTCCTATCAGCTTGTCTACTATGGCCAGAAATGACTTAAGTTGTCAATTTCATTTGATAGATGATGGGCTAAAAATGTTTACCTATGGAAATTTGAGAGCAAGTACACAAGTGACTAAAAGAAAATGTGCAACACTGAAGTAGTGCAGCTATCTTCTCAGTGTAGGCATTGCTGTACTGCTGCTGGGTGAGGGCTGGGCAGGCAGATGCTTCTGACACTTGTTCTCCCAAAAACTAAGGGAACTCATTGTACTGCAAGGAATTCCTGCTAGAGGATACTGATATTTGAGTTGTAGAATATTAGTAAAATTCTTTCATGCCTAATGAATCCTCTGGAGATGGGTTCTGCCACGTACTGAGTGGTCGTCATGGGCAACAGTCCTCTCCCTGAGCTCATCATAACAAGACTGGTTCACATGTATTCAAAGGTTAAATAATGCAGTGCACAACAGCTAGGAGTTGAAGGTCAACTTAGAAATGCAATACCTGCGCATATTAAATATTTACAAGTAAAATTGCTAAACAGTGTAGGGTTTTTTTTCGCTATAGAGATATCTGCTTCTCATAAAACTTTAACAAGTGAACATCAGCCACAAGAAAGAGGTTAACATATCTGTACTGTTATGCCATGGTTTTTGTCAAGACCACAGATCATGGCTTTTGTAAGAGATTAAAATTGTAGGCCATCTGAGTTACCCACAAAGTTGTATATAAAGCTAGGCTAGTTTTGTATTAATGTATCAGGATTTGGAATTCAGAGTGACTAGTCCCAGATAGAAGAAGAGAGACCCTAATGGTTTTTAGGATGTCAGTTACAACAGAAAAATGTAGAAAGACAATTTCTAGCTTGCAAGTGTCTAGTTGCAGGACTCCAGGAGGTCAAAACTGGAGACAGAGGTGCTGCATATAGTTGTGATTGTAGATGTTGTAGGTATATCCTACGGCATTTCACGGAATTGCAGAATTACTGTGGTTGGAAAAGACCTCAACCAGTCACCCTACCTCACAAGTTCACTGGTAAACCATATCCCTCAACACCTCATCCACGTGATAGTTAATTGTAGTGAGGGAGCTAGCCGGGCAGATTTTCTGCTGCTGCAGTGTGCGTGTCTGGTGTTTGCATGTGTATCTTCTCCATAGAAACTGGAGAAATAATCATAGCTTTGCTGGGTTGAGTTTGTGGTGATCTTGTAAGGACAGGTCTTAAGCAGCAGTGCATAGGAAGCAACTGAAGCTCACTGAGAACACTTGTGTTAAAGCAGTTCAAATGCATTAAAGAAGGGGAAATGAGATGCATACGCTTGTGTTTTGAAGCACTCTGAAAATGTGAAATGCCTGTCTTAAGCAGGAATTGCATGAAGGGGTAAGTTGTTTGTGTTACAGAATCATTAGGGATTGGAAGGAACCTCAGAAGATCATCCAGTCCAAACCCCCTGCAACAGCAGAATCACCTACACCAAGTCACACAGGAACACATCCAGGCGGGTTTTAAACATCTACAGTGAAGGAGACTCCACAACCTCCCTGGGCAGCCTGTTCCAGTGCTCTGTCACCCTCACTGGGAAGAAGTTCCTTCTCATATTTATATGGAACCTCCTATGTTCCAGCTTAAAACCATTGCCCCTCGTCCTGTCACTAAATGGCACTGAGAAGAGCCTGGCTCCATCCTCCTGACACCCACGCTTCACATATTTGTAGACATTAATGAGGTCACCCCTCAGTCTCCTCTTCTCCAAGCTCAAGAGACTCAGCTCCCTCAGCCTCTTCTCATAAGGGAGGTGCTCGACCTCTTTCATCATCCTCGCTGCCCTACGCTGAACTCTCTCCAGAATCTCCACATCCCTCTTGAACTGAGGAGTCCAGAACGGGACACAATACTCCAGATGTGGTATTGTGTTAATGAAATAAAATCTCTCCCGGAGAGGTCATAAGTGCCAGATGACTTGTGGTAGCACTCCTGCTGTCTCTTAAAAGTTTTCCCTAGCAGTGGTGTAAAAAATGACAATATGCTTGTCAGCATTGTTATTACTCACAGTCCCAGGACAGCAGATTGCTTTCGTGTCTTCCTTACTCCTATGGTAGAATGGAGATTAAGACCTCTGGGTGATAGTGGTTTAGCCCATTTTTCATGTGATCTGGGTTCTTTTGATACAGATAGAATTCTTCTGAAGAGGAAATATACAACTCTTAAAGTAAGAAAATGAGTACCAGTTGTGGTCAGTGCTGGCTGGTGTGACAGGGGTGCCTGCCTCAGCACAGTCTGGAAGTGGTGCTCTAGTAAGATGCTTCTGATGGGCAAGTTCTACCCCAGCGTTCCCAGTGTTTGGAACAGGACTAAGTTTTTACATTCAAAATGCTGTATTAGATGCTGTTATTAAGTGCTGCTAAGCATGTTTTTGTAAGGCTTTGGTTTAAGATTTCAGACACAATCCAGTGACTTTGAATTTTTTGCATTTAACTCTTCAGAGTTCCTTCTTGGTCTTGTAAAGTCCTGAGCTTCTATTAAAGTTTTACTTAGCTAGAAGGAGAGGTGAACATACGATAGAGATTTAAGTCAGCAGTCTGAAGGGACGAGAGAGGGTAACAGAACTTTAAAACGGTGTTCAAATGGTATGATATAATTTGTTGCCAGTAGGACCATGGCACCTTGAATAGCTTGTGCCAGCTGTCTGTGGTAACATCCAGGATGTCCTGCTGTGAAGCAAAAATCACTAAGTTGTGAGTATGAGCATAATGGAAAAATGGCATAAGGAACCTGCAGAAACTCAGCAGAGGTTTAACAGAAACTCCTGGCTTCACTCCCTTCCCTTCCTGAAGACGAGGAAAGTCTCAGTGACTTCAAGGACTTGAAAAAGAACATAATGACAGCTGGAGCACTGTAATGGGAGGTGTTTGTCTCAAGTTTTTGCGCTGGTGTCTTATTTAATGCAAAGCAACTTTACCTTGATACTCTTTTTGGTTTTTTTATATAGCTCTGACAAGCTGCTAGGTCCTTTGCTTTCAGTGAAGCCTGGTATTCCTACTTCTTTAAGAGTAAGTTAATCCTTAATAGTTTTTATGTCAAACTGAAAAATTACAGATCACATAAGTGTACTGATTTTTTTGGAGTGCACCAGATGTTTTGCAACTGTTTGGCATCCAGCTTTCATTTCTGGTGGCATATTCATAGCTGATTTGTTGTGTTGAAAGCAGAACCTAAACTACTGTGCTTATTTTTAGCCATTCTAAAAATATTTGTAGGTTGTGTTCTTCCTTCCATCCTTGATTCATGGACTAAGGAATAGCAAAGTAAGCACAATTTTAAATACCATATGTGAATTTAAGCTTGCTGATTCAGCTTATTTAAGAAAAACTTTAGTGTGATTGATATTTCAAGGTAGCATTTTTCTCAGAATTTCTGTATCCAATTTTATTTTATAGTGTCTTTAGATATTTTAAAACTCTAAAGTCAAACTACCAGTTGTTCAAAATGCAGTGCTTGCTCCAGGAGTTTTATTACTCTTCAGGCTTGCAATAAAGGAATTTCTACACTAATATTACTTGGATTAGGGTACCTCCCACAAAATTTGGCAATAAATGAGAACACTGCTGTGACAGTACTTGGTGCACAGTTGTCCAGCAAAAATTGGTTTTAATGAATTTAAATGCCTTTATACTTTTCTGCTTTTAAGACAGTTATTAATGCAACTCTGAAAATCTTTTTAAAGTCAGAAGTAAACTTTTTACCTTTTTCACTTAATTGTCACAGATTAATAATTAACTGGATTTTGATGTCCTTGAAAACAGTATAACTTACTGTAGAAAAATTCCAGAAAATGGAAAAATTAGACAGGTATGAAAAGGATCAGAAGGTGTGGCTAGAGATACATAGAAGGAATCTTACCCTGTTAGATTAGCCCATGTAACCCACATGTTCGTCCACTGATCGATATTATGCTCCATTGTTACCAATACCATCATAACCAGCATCATTACTGATCCTTGTGGGGCAACATCTTCATCAATGATTCAACATCTTCATCAGTGACATTGATGAGGGCACAGAGTGTCTGCTCAGCAAGTTTGCCGACGACACCAAGCTAGGAGGTTTGGCTGATACGGCTGAGGGCTGTGCTGCCATCCAGAGAGACCTAGACAGACTGGAGGGCTGGGCACAGAGAAACCAGATGAGGTTCAGCAGGGACAAGTGCAGAGTCCTGCATCTGGGGAGGAATAACAAACTGCACCAGTACAGGCTGGGAGGTGATCTACTGGAAAGCAGTCCTGTGGAGAGAGACCTGGGGGTCCTGGTGGACAACAGGTTAACCATGGCACAGCGATGTGCCCTGGTGGCCAAGAAGGCCAATGGGATCCTGGGGTGTATTAGGAGGAGTGTGTCCAGCAGATCGAGGGAGGTTCTTCTCCCCCTCTACTCTGCCCTGGTGAGGCCTCATCTTGAGTACTGTGTTCAGTTTTGGGCCCCCCAGTTTAAGAGGGACAAGGATCTACTGGAGAGGGTCCAGCGGAGGGCTACGAGGATGATTAGGGGACAGGAGGGCATGGCTTATGAGGAGAGGCTGAGGGACTTGGGGCTTTTTAGTCTGGAGAAGAGAAGACTTAGGGGAGATTTGATCAATGTTTATAAGTACCTGAAGGCTGGCCAGGAGGGGGGGGACAGGCTCTTTTCACTTGCTCCCTGTGATAGGACAAGGAGCAATGGGTGTAAGTTGCAGCAGAGGAGGTTCCGCCTCAACACAAGGGGGAACTTCTTTACTGTGAGGGTCACAGAGCACTGGAACAGACTCCCCAGGGAGGTCGTGGAGTCTCCTTCTCTGGGGACTTTCAAGGCCCGCCTGGATGCGTTCCTCTGTGATCTGTGTTAGATAGTTTTGTCCTGCTCCGGCAGGGGGGTTGGACTCGATGATCTCTTGGGTCCCTTCCAACCCCTAACATCCTATGATCCTATGAACTACCCTTCTTACCATCATTACTAATCTTGTCTGTGTTAAACCTGTTAGTACTTATTGTGATATAATCCTTACAGAAACTACAAGTAACACGAGTACTCTTATTGTACTTAATACATACGATAACAAGAAGTTAGGAAACAATCAGAAAACAATAGTGTGTTAAGGCACTGAAATGTCTCAGTCACTAACCACCCTGCAAAGTCAAAGCATGTAGTGCACCACAGCGGTAGCACAGATGGTTCTGTCCAACCCTTGATTGCAACCGCCCACCAAGCTCGACCTCACAATGTAGCTGTTCCAGAAGATGCGCAATCAACCATTGCTGTCCCTCTTGTTTTCCTCGTTGGACATGCACGAGTAAAGCGACTTGGAACCCACACAGGTCCAGTTCCTGTAGAAACACACATATAACCTCTGCCATTAAAAAGTACAGGACTAGGTCCTTCCCATATCCCTGTCTGCATGTTTTTATGATGCACATAAAGTTCTGGGATTGCTTGAGGTCGGCCCTCTTTTAATGTAGCATAATGGATAATAACTGCTGGCTCTTCTCTGCCTTCAACCAACATTAAGTAATTAAGCGTGAAAAGCACTTTATGGAGCTGAACTGTCGCATCCTGGTTCTCGTTGCCTTTCTGTCTTTGCAGATCGTCTTTGATAGTACGATTGGCTCTTTCAACAACCGCTTATCCGGTGCAAGAATGCGGGATTCCTGTTGTACGCTTGATTATTCATAGCTGTAAATATCTTGCCACCCTTTGACTCACATACGCAGGTCCGTTATCTGTTTTTATTTCCGCCAGGACTCCCATCACGGCAAAACATACGGACAGGTGTCGCTCTACGTGCACAGCTTGTTCTCCTGACTGGGCGGTGGCCCACACGAATCTCAAGTAGGTGTCAATCAAGACATAGACCTATTTCAATCAACTGAAGTCTGGAACATGCGTGACGTCCATTTGCCACAACTCCAGTGCTTTCAGGCCCTTAGGGTTTGTTCCCAGCCCCAGACCAGGCCCATGAGGGCACTGAGGGCAGGAGCGCACGATGCCAGCTGCAACCCTCAGCGAAATTTTGCACTGTCTGTGGAGGGTCCTTGCATTCTGATGGAACATCTGATGACTGTGTCAGGCTTCTTCAGGCTTCTTGATGGGGCAATTACCGGGCAGCTGACTGCCGCATCGGCTTATGCATTGCCTTCTCCTAAGCCGATGTTCCACTGGTGACTTTGAACGTGTATAATACAAAACTCCTGCCTCCTCTACGCCAAGGTGATGCACAGCTGTAGGAACAGCTCTCCCAAGCACTGGTTCTTAGCATCTCTGAGTAAGGCATCTTCTGTTCTTTGAACCACTCCGATGACATACAGCGAGTCCGACACGATGTTCACCAGCTCTCTATTCCAGTTTTGGAAAGCCCAACAGACCACTTTAAGTTCCCAGGGTCTGCAGGTTGTCGCCTCGCTCACCAGGAATAACGTGCTGCATCCACTGTCCCTGATGTTACCCTACACGTGCTGCTTTCTTTGCTTTTCTCCCTGCATCAGTGAAGACTGTCTGCCCTTTCACCGGTCTCTTGAAGTACAAAGGACGCGCAAGGCACTGATGTTGGTCAAGCAGTTTCCAGAGGGGTCCCTTCAGTTGTCTATTATGCACCATGCCCGTATAGCCCATAAGAGCCTCTTGCAGTTCGACAGAGTGCCGAAACAGCCATTCAGAGTCCTCGTTCCTTATTGGAATGCTGGTATCTTCCGGCTCGACTCCATTAATTTCTACAATCCTATCCCTGCCTTTTCTTAGAAGCGCAGCTATGCCAGCTGGCAGACTCATAATCCAATACTTGGGCAGTGAGGGTAAAAACACTCACTCAATTATGATAGCAGAGGTCCCCAAGTTTTCCCCCTTTTTTTCTTTGCCACTGGAAAAATAACAGCAAGAGGAGCAGTGGCAAAATTATACAGCAGTAGGGACAAGGCTTGCTGCGGTATGCGGTGAGCACAACTGCCGTCCTGAATATTTTGTGCTATGCAAACCAATGCCCTTCCTTGCTCAGGGGTGCAAGATCGGGGACTATCAGCCTCCACACCCTTCAGCAAAGGCAAGAGAGGTTGCAGACCGTCATTGGTGATGCCCACAATGTTACGCACCCACTGAATGTCACCTGACAGTGTCAGAGCTCAATGTCACTTTCCGTGGTCGGATCTGAGCATCAGAGATCAACCACCCTAAATACTTCCATGGAGCAGTCCGTTGCACCTTTTCAGGAGCTACTACCAAGCCACAAGAATACAAATGTGAAGTTAACCAATATAAATCATCTGACAAGGGAATGCTCAGTAGCAATCAGGGTATCATCCATATAGTGATAAATGAGGGCTGTGGAAAACCGTTTATGAATGGGTTGCAAGGCCCGAGAGACATACATTTGACACATAGTGGGAGAGTTCTTCATGCCTTGCGGCAAGACCACCCACTCATATCATGTCGCTGGGGACTCCCGATTGACAGAAGGGAGTGTTAAAGCGAATCTCTGACAGTCTTGGGCATGCAGAGGAATAGTGTAGAAGCAATCCTTCAGTCTATTATCACAATTTACCAACCCTGTGGAATCATGATCGGAGCAGGCAGTCCTGGCTGCAACACCCCCATGGAGTGCATTTGCTCATTGACCTTACGGAGATCGTGAAGCAATCGCCATTTCCCAGATTTCTTAGGAATAACAAATATAGGCACATTCCATGGGCTGACATATCTCCTCAGATGTCCGGCATCGAGCTGCTCCTTCTCTAATTGTCCAGCAATTAGCAGCCTTTCTTTCATCATTGGCCACTGATCAACCCATACAGGTTCATCAGTTTTCCATTGAATTTTCAATATGGGTGGCTGTTCACCAGTGGCCTCTGTAAAAAATGTTGATGTGTTGTGAGAACAAGCCCTAATTGACTCAATACATCTCTTGCAATTAGTCCAGGCAAAGTGCATGGAAGAGACAGCACATATGGTTGCAGTACGATCTTCCGGCCGTCCTCGAAAATCATGCTGATGAGATCTTTACTCATAGAGGGTGCCTTCATCCATCCTACTCTTATTATCTGAGCAGTAGGTGCTTGCAAAGGGCAGTGCCACGGCCAGAGGCTTTGATTTATGATGGTGACATCAGCCCCAGTGTCTAGCATGGGCTCGATCTCCACGTTTTCTGTTCCCCAGCACAATGTAATCTTCTTGAGGGGTTGCGCAGACAAATCCAAAGTAAAAAATGCATCATACCCAGATAAGCCAAAACCACTGTCTCCTCAGGTTTTCTTGCAGTTCTCACTTTGAGTCACAAGCTGTTCAAAAGGCAAATGCTGAGCTATTCTGCTGGCTTTCAGGATCGTCACAGGTGGCTGCAATGCATATGCCATTATTTGTGTTTGTCCTGTGTAATCGACATCAATTACTTCTGGTAGAACAATAACCGCTTGACGTGTGGTTGATGATCTTCCCAACAGGAGACCTCCAATACATGAGCTAGCACTGTATAAAGGTCCTTTGACTTCTGTGGGTATCAGGGTTATTTCCTTGTTCTACTGCGGTTGCCACATCGAGGCTCCCCCGGGTAACTGGCTTATTTTGGAGAAAGAAGCCGTCTTCTGTGATCGCTGATGAGGAGCGGTGATTTGTATCCTTGTGCGAGCTCCTGTCGCGCTGCGCTGGGCGTTTCCCAACCGACGACAGACCGCAGTAGCATGAGTATTGATACTGCACTCATGGCACCAAACAGTCTTTGAGCAAGCTCGGCACATGTATCCTGGCTCCCCACACCAAAAACACAATCCTCCTGGTATCCTGTTACTATCTCCCGGTGGTGCATTTGAGGGTGGTCTTTTTCCTCCTGACAGTGCTGCTGCAATTATGTGTCCCTGATCTTTAACAGCAGTCTGCATAGCTGCCGTGAACTGAGTGGTCTGGTTATTTTGCTCAGCCCGAGTGGCACGGATCAATGTTTCATCTACTGGGCTTCCTGAGGCAAATTTTCCAGGATTGTTCGCATTCAAGGATTTGCACCTTTAAAGGCAAGAGTCC
This sequence comes from Rhinopomastus cyanomelas, assembly GCA_013400115.1. Classification (NCBI taxonomy): domain Eukaryota; kingdom Metazoa; phylum Chordata; class Aves; order Bucerotiformes; family Rhinopomastidae; genus Rhinopomastus; species Rhinopomastus cyanomelas. Next base: position 29,249 of record VXBP01009800.1, on the reverse strand, counting down.
TAAACAAATGCTCTTGTACTTTGTGAGTCAGATTGGGATCATCCTTTAAGGCTGCTGAGAGTCAGTCGACAAACTGACCGTAAGGCCCAGTGTCCTCTTGACAAACCATGGTGTAGAGAGGAGGTTTTTTCTTACCAGGTATGGAGAGTAATGCCCGACAAGCTAGGGTCTGCGCCAGCTGATGTATGTGCATCGGGAATTGCAGCTGCGCTTGTGTTGTAGCATAAGGCCCACTGCCAGTTAGCATATCAGCCTGGATGGCATACAGTGGATCACCCACCTCCTGATGTCTGTTAGCTTCTTCAGTCGCCAGTCACTTCCATTCTTGCTCAAATAAGAGGAACTGTGAGGGTGTCAACACCAGAGAGGCAATGCCTCAGCAGGACATAGGAGGTTAGCTGTAAAGATAAACTGAATGATCTGGTGAGCTGCCTCTGATTGAATGCCGTGGGTCATAACGGCTTTCTTTGCTTGCTGCAGTGCTTTCCAATCATGCGGCCTCCAGTGTGCCTGATCATTTACAATTTGTACAGGACACGCAAAGTGGCATGCAGTTTGCCAGTCCCCTTCAATGATAGTATCACGGATGACTCCAGACCATCTTCACTAGAGAGGCCTGGCTTGGGTTCTGATTTCTAACTCCTCCTGCTCATTCCCCATGCTGCATGCATTGGTGTGCAGGCATTTCAGGGAGCGAGCTGACTGCTCCAATCTCACCCTAGGACAGCGAGAGGTCATCTGTTCTTCCTTAAGACGAGAGCTCTGTCCCACTGGTGCTTGCCCATCAACTATTCCACCCCTCCTTGAATCTAGTTTAAAGTCCTCTGAATGAGTCCTGCCAGCTCCTGCCCCAGAACCCTTTTTCCCCTGTGGATTTAGGCTTGGCGTTATGAGAAAGCTCTTTGCTGTGAGGGTAGTAGATCAGGAACAGGCTGCCTAGAGTGGTGGTGGAGGCCCCATTCCTGGAGACATTCAAGGTCAGGCTGGATGGGGCTCTGAATAATCTGCTCTAGTTAGAGCTGTTCCTACTTGTAGGGGGGTTGGCCTAGATGACCTTTAGAGGTTCCTTATAGCCCAATACATTCTATGACTATGATAAAAACCCAAATTTAAAAGTATCTTCACTTAGCATGCTGGTTTATTCCCTTGTTTGTAGAGAATCAGTGAATTCATCTGTAAGGAGCAGAAACATTCCCATAGTTGAGTGTACATAAGGCCTTGGAAATGCAGAAAGACAACCAGTTGCTTCTGGAAAGCTTGCAAATCTTTATAGACATTTTATAAGCCTCAGGTTTCTAATTCTTAAGAGATTATAGGGATTATTGCAAACAGACTTGTTCTGAAGAATTGAAGTGATACATCAGCATCTACAATTTAAAGATTTGGAACTTAATCTGTAAACACCAAAATGTTGATCCCTTACTTCCAGGTAATTTTAATGTTCTGTTTTATAGACTTCAGAATGTTCTGTGTGCTACTGAATTAATTTTTCTATTGTGATTTTGAGGATCTTGTGTATTTCTGCTAATTCACAGTCTGCTTTTTCTTATAATTGTCTTCTACAGCCTGAAAGTTGTTAGGTCTGACACAGCACTGTTTTACAGATTCAGCTAATTTGTATCACAAGTTCAGGTTATAAAGGAAATCTGCAGTTGTTTGTAATCTTTTGTTCTTTCATTGCTAGTGCAAGCAGGGAGACCATGTGGTGGCATGCTGACTTGCTTAATTCATGCTTAGATAATGATGTACTTTTGATTGCAGTTGAGGAAGTTAAGAACAGAGTTGTTCTTTTCATTGCCCCCTGCTATTGCCTGGGTGTGTCTTAATCTTCTAGTATATTGTGTCCCCTTGGAACTACATGAGGAAATATGTTGACACTTGCTTCTGAGGCTTGAATGAGACTTAAACTTAGTGATTATTCAGAGTTGACTACAGGGCAATTTATTGGTAGGCTGTCTCAGCTTCAGGGGTGTCTATTGCTTAACAACACCTACTGATCGTTTAAACCCCATGATTGTAGGGAGTTTTGTGATTTAGGTGGCTTTAAGTTAGAGATTCCAGCTGTGGTTTGCAGCTGCCTGCACTTGTCAAACTGTACCCTGCTAACTCAAATAAATTTTTAAACAGCCTTAGCTGAAACACTAGCTTTTGCTTTCTAGTACATTCTTTCCATTTCTTTAATCATCCTGCAAAAATGAAGGGAAAGGTGAAGGAAAGCACAATAACCTTTTGTGTACTGTTAAGCTGTAACACTCAGCAGTGCTTTCTACTCTGTTCCCAGTACTGAAAGCATTTCTTCCTAATGTGAACAGGTGATTTGTGTGTGATATAGTCCCTGTGTTTGTCTGTAGCAGCATAAAAATGCTACTCTTCTAGGCAGCAATAACAAGGCTGTTTGAAAAATCCAGTCCAATGTTTTATGCAAGTCAGGTAGTTTTTACCATTTTTCAATATGCAGTCAACAGGTCTAAGATAAAGCATGCAGTTTATCATTTAGGTTTAAAGAAACAAGGTTCTTTATTAATCATGGCTTCATTTCTTGTGGTCCAACGTTTTTCAGGAAGAAAAAAATTTTTAGAAGCAACTGTGCACTAAAAAAGTTTGGTGTCTAATGGGATCCTTTCTGTGACCCATTCTGTGAACCTGTCAACCATTGCTGTGGTTGTGTCCTGTAGATTGTTTTTGATTCTGTCTCCCTTGATTCACCACACTTGAACCCTGGTCAGTATTCCAAGGATATGCCTGGTTTTGGTCACTCTTTGTAGGCATTTAATTTGCAGCTGTATCATGAGTTTGTGCAGTGAGGAGTCACTACTGTTTTATTTAGAATTACAGTGCTGCTAATAAATCTATTCTTTGTTCTGTATCAGTGTCTAGTAGCTTTACATGAGCTTGAAAAGCTTCACTTTTAGATAACTATTGTTTTTAAGATACTACATTAAGAATTTTTCTACATAATGGAAAGTAATAATTTATTGGTAATAATTATGTGAATGATGTCTCATGCAGGGACTTTAGCACTAGAAATACTAATAACTACTTCAAGCGGTTCTATAGACTTAAGCTGAGCAATTCAGAAGTGCGTAGCTCTTACAAAACTTTGTATGCATGTATGCAAACTTAAGATCAGCTATCACAAGCATTGGTGCTGGTGGTGTGAATACATTGCCTAATCTTGCAGCCTTGTAATTGTAGCTTTCATGGAAATTAGGATGCTGAATATCATGATATTGCTGATCTGTGGTATATGGTTCTCCATAAAGCAATATGCTCATGCTGTAAGCTGAATGAAAAGGAAGAAATGCTGCAAGGATGTAGTTGGGGAGAAATGTTGCAGTCTTTGTTGTAAACACATGGACTGCCTCATGGCACCGTGTGGCAATTAACTGGCATGGACTCGGCAGTGAAGACAGCGAAGACAATTTATTGAACTATTCCATGCCCTTTCGCACACTCTATTATCACTACAAATACACCACAAATATCCAAGCCACCACTCCTTTTGATGGCAGGCTGGAGGGTGTGAAGGAGATCTGTGTGGGGGCATTTATTGTCATCACACATGGTGGGTTTCTCTGATTTTTAGGGAGTAGAGGCTTGCCGTCAATATCAAATTTAGAGCAGCATTGATTAGCATAGTGATGGCCTTTGCAGCATCTGTAGCAAGTACCTGGAGGTTGAGAGACACCTCCTTCTCTTATTTCATTGTTGCAGACAATTTCTTTTGAAATTACCATCCTGGCCTCAAATAAAACACTTATTGTTGGTGCGCATGACCAATGCAACCGCAGAGGCAACACTAACAGCCATGATTTGTGTATTTTGTGTTACAGAGTTCTATCATATCAACTGCTGTAGGATTCTGTAAGGGTAGAGCGTCTCTCCTGTTGCTGGATTCTTGTTGTGATGTCATGTGAGGTGGGTGTGACTGACATAATGCTCAAACACCAGAAGTCATTAGTCAGAAGATGTTTATTCTACAAAATAGCCGGGTTTATATACTTTACAATATCCTTAAACAGCTGCATTCTACCAGTCTTCTTCGTCTTACCATATTTGAAAGTTACATGGTTAGTTCTATTTTTTTCACTACAGGCAATTAGCACAGTAGCCTTCAAAAATCAACACAATAATTCACTTCAGCATCCTGTCCAGTCTATGTGCCTGGCCCTCTGTCCTTACTCTAAGCCACATGCGATTTTTGCAACATTCTGCTCCCATCTCTATCTCTAACTGCCTTTTCTAAGGCCTAAGACATTCTGCTCATATCTGTATCTCTAACTGTCTTTTCCAAGGTCCAAGATCTATGCTTCCAGCACCTAACAATGTCATGCTTTCTAGTTCTATCCCTACATTTTCCTCTTTCTGTTCTACAATTAATATTTTGTTCACCGATAATCAGTTTTCAAATACATTTTAAGATTGGTGATAAACAAATAAGCAAGATGATAATCCCAACCATAGATCCATAGATGCCTATTTCGCGCAGGCTTTGTAATCAGTCAGTTAACCCCCATCCCTTGAATATGTTGTTTAACCAATCTTTCTCGTTGCCAGTTCATAATCTTTTAACTCCGTTTTGCTCTGACTTCTCCGCTCACAGTTCTCATTCTATGCCGACGTTGCAGGAGCGGTCCCACTTATGGCCGACAGTGGCTTCCGGGCACATTTCATGCCTTCCGGGCTGTGGCACGCCTGTGCTTGCCCTTCGTGGGAAGTGGTGAGGTGGGGTATCTGCAGCCGACTGCCTCTTCCGGGGTCTCCTCCAGAGTTCGCAGGACAGGAATGACAGGAACAGCGACAGGTCCTTTAGTGGCACTCAGCGTACAGCTCTGCTGCCGGGTTCCCTGGCTGCTCAGCAGGTGGATGCTGTTGCTGGGGCAAACGGTGCCCCAGCCCTATGGCGCAGCCTGCAGCTCCCACCTTTGCACGGCTAAACACTCATGGATATTGGGCCCGCTGCTGGAGCAATTGTTTTAACAATAACCATAATAACAATTTCAACAACAGTTTTAATGAGAACCATATGACAATTTTAACAATTATCAAAAATATAACTTTAACACTACAACTATAACCAAAAGTGAAATAACTACTAATTGGAATCACAGAACCACAGAAAATCCCAGGGTACTAGGAGAGGAAGGGGGAGTAGGGGATTCCCAACAAGGAGAGATAAGGGATGATGAGTCTTCACTAGGAGAGGAGGTAGGAATACCACCCATGGTAGGGATTCTTCTAGAATAGAAGGGGTACTGACGCTCATGTCAATAGGGGAGGTGGGGGGTTCTCCTTGAATGGAGGAGGTACTGACACTCATGCTGATAGGAGAGGAGGTAGGAGGATCTGAAATGAGAGCAGTACTGATGCTGGTATCGATAGGAGAAGGGATATGGGGTCCTTGCCCTAATACAGATTCTTCTGGATAAGGAGGAGGGGGTACCGACGCCAATGCACGTACCAATTCAGAGGAAGGAGGAAAGAGGTTTTCATTTTTGGCTTTAGTTGGGGGGGAAAGTCACTGACGGAGCGGGGCACAAGGGCCCTCCTCACGGCACACTATACACAACAGTATAATCCCCCCCGCAGCCGCAATATACACCAGAACATTTTTAGTTATGAGGTAGTCCACCATCATTCACTGTTCCTCTGGAGTGCAGAGTGGATATTGCCTCATGCTCAGGAGATGGGCCTGAGTATGCAGAGGAAAATAGCCTTTCCATGCCCCTCAGAACACACACGTGACCTGGGCATCGAACTTGCTGGGTCTCTTGAGCTTGGAGAAGAGGAGACTGAGGGGTGACCTCATTAATGTCTACAAATATGTGAGGGGTGGGTGTCAGGAGGATGGCGCTGGGCTGTTCTCAGTGTCACGTAGCGATAGGACAAGGGGCAATGGTTGTAAGCTGGAACATAGGAGGTTCCACATCAACCTGAGAAGGAACTTCTTCACGGTGAGGGTGACGGAGCACTGGAACAGGCTGCCCATGGGGTTGTGGAGTCTCCTTCACTGGAGACGTTCAAGGCCCTCCTGGGTGTGTTCCTGTGTGACTTGGTCTAGGTGATCCTGCTGTGTCAGGGGGATTGGACTAGATGATCTTTCAAGGTCCCTTCCAATCCCTAATTGATTTTATGATTCTATGTACATGCCTTCTCCTATTTTGCTGTAACAGAACTAATGATAATAACAACAGCCATATACTCCATTGTCCACCTGCAAACAAATGTGTCAGTAAATACAATATACAATGAGTCAGGGTGCCAGAGAAAGGGTAAATACTCCAGCAACTCTTGTTGTGGATGGGAGGTTGTGGGGGGTGTGCTGCTGCTTCTCAGGAGCAGGCAGTAAGAGAGGGAGGGGTGAGAGAGGAAGCTGCCAGCTGCTGCCCCCACAAACAGCAGCTGTGGGGGATTTGTGCTCTATGTGGCTTCTCTTAAAGGAGTGCTGCAGTTTTTGTCTGTCTCAAGTTCCATATACAGTTTTCTGATCAGAATGTAAGCAAAAATTCATTTCAACTTAACAGTTGCAGTTCTTACATCTCAAGCGTGCCTGTGGTAAGATTTAGTGTTTGACCTAACTTTCTGAATCCACAATTCGTAGCTTTACAGTCTTATACTTGGGCGAAGCTTCGCTCTCCGGTGTCCGCTGCCCGCAGCATCTCTACTTTCGTTTCCTACCGTCCACTGGAGCCCCCAACCCGTTGTGGGGGTCTCTGCACTCTGTTGCGTGGCAACAATAAGATAACTGCAGCTCTTGAATCTTGACAAGTTAACACATCAATCTCAACAATGGTATGCCAATGTTCTGTGTAGAAAGGACTCCCAAACTGTTCTCTTACAAGTCTTTTTAAAAAGTCTCTCTTGCCCACAAGCATAACAGTATCTATTGACATGGATAGCAGCTGCAAATGTTTTTACTAAAGCTTCTATTTGGTGATCAGTAGTTCCCACTGGCTGCATGCATTAATCAACTCTGCTAAACTGGGATTTCTCTTGGGCAAGGTATTAATCACTCTCCGGCAAACTTCATTAGCATTGTCTTTCACGAGCTGCAACATCAGAGACTCCTTGGCAAGTTTATTAGCTGTTTGCTTTTCTAGGGCATCTTGCAGCTGGTCCACAAAGAAAACATGGGCTCCAGTGGGCCCTTGTTTGATGGTGGTTGTTGTGGGTTACTTGCATCAGCAACTTTTAATAATGCTTGCATCCCAAGATCTCTGTCCTAGGCCAGCACAAGAGAATGCAAATGCGCTTGTAATTTGGGCACATTCAGCGGGGGGTCCCTGGTTAGTTGCAGTAGTTCTGTGCCAAATCTGGGACATAAGGGGACCCCAGCCTATGCTGTATACAAGTAGATCACAGTTCCTTTCTCAGTTGTTTCAGTGCTGTTGATATCGAGTGCCGAGTGGCGTCTGGCTGTAGAGCTGCAAAGACCCCGGCAGCTGCACCACGTTCTGCACATAAAGGGGCGTCCTGCGTTGGTGGCTTTTGGCATGGTGCCTGCAACACTGCCTTACTGTTTGCTCCCTGCCTCAGCCCTAATGTCTGCTCCTTTGGGGGCACCAAAGGGGCGGCAAAGGGTGGAAATGCAGGTTCTTCAAACATATGCACACGGACACAACCCCCAGCTGCTACAGCTTGTTCAGGGGAAAAAGCCGTAAAAGCACAAGCTGCTACAGTTTGTTCAGCTTTCATTTTTTCTAAGGTAGTCTGTGTCAGTTTCCGTGTTGTCGCAAGGGGCTTCACCTCCCTTGATCCATTACTTCTTTCCTCCCACAGTTTTTGACCTATTCCATCCCAAGTAGATAGTTCAAAGGCAACCTGTGTCCCAGGAATGAGGTTATGTTCACGGCACCAAAGCAATGACCTTTTCAGTGCCCCCTCATCATATTTTATCACTGTCTTAGAGAGAATATAAAGGAGATTTAACATTGCTACTTCTTCTTCTTTTGCATTGTTTTCCATGTTTTCAATACAAAAATGTATTATACTGGCTCCAGGGTCAAGGAGGTACCTGTTTCCTGCTTCTTTCAGCAGCATTTACTGTCTCCTGGGAGCTTCATGACCGGAGGGCAGATAGCCACCTAATCACCTCCTTGCACAGGGCACCATTTATGTCACGATGTCATGTGAGGTGGGTGTGACTGACATAATGCTCAAACACCAGAAGTCATTAGTCAGAAGATGTTTATTCTACAAAATAGCCGGGTTTATATACCTTACAATATCCTTAAACAGCTGCATTCTACCAGTCTTCTTCGTCTTACCATATTTGAAAGTTACATGGTTAGTTCTATTTTTTTCACAGTATCACAATATTACCAAGGTTGGAAGAGACCTCATAGATCAACAAGTCCAACCTGTCACCACAGAGCTCAAGGCTAGACCATGGC
>VXBP01009800.1:0-20232 GCA_013400115.1 Rhinopomastus cyanomelas | reverse complement strand
GTTGGCTGGACCTGAGCCCTTGGCCATCCCTCAGGTTCGCAGTTATTGCCCCCAAGATAACCTGCTCCATCAGTTTCCCTGGCACTGAGGTCAGGCTGACAGGCCTGTAGTTCCCAGGATCCTCCAGCTGACCCTTCTTGTGGATGGGGATCATGTTGGCCAGTTTCCAGTCCCCTGGGACCTCTCTGGTGAGCCAGGACTGGTGGAAAATGATGGAGAGCGGCTCGGCCAGTTCATCTGCCAGCTCTCTCAGCACTCTAGGATGGATCCCATCTGGTCCCATGGACTTGTGGGTGTCCAAGTGGCTCATCAGGTCATGGACTAATTCCTCGTGGATTTCCAAGGCTGCACACTGCTCCCCAACCCCATCCCCCAGTTCAAGAGGCCACTTGCCCTGAACTCCTCCCTCCTCACTGTTAAAAATTGAGGCGAAGTAGGTATTCAGGACCTCAGCCTTTTCCTCATCGTACGGGCAATTAGCACAGTAGCCTTCAAAATCAATAATTCACTTCAGCATCCTGTCCAGTCTATGTGCCTGGCTCTGTCCTTGCTCTAAGCCACATACCATTTTTGCAATATTCTGCTACTATCTCTTGTCTCTAATTGCCTTTTCTAAGGCCTAAGAGCTGTGCTTCCAGCACCTAACAATGTCATGCTTTCTGTTTTTTCCCTTCAGATTTTCAGCTTGTTTATCTGTGGCATCTTTTGAGTGGTCTACAAATTGTGTAAAGGTTTTGGAGGTGACCTGTCTAATAGTTGTAAAACATTGCGAGGGTTTTTTCAGATCAGGAACTGCATTTAAGGCTTGTATCGCAAGGTCTTTGCTTTGATGCCAGACGTCCCTGTGCCAGCCTGCTAGATCATGGGATCAGTATGTTGACCTAGGCCCGTTAAATGATCTAGCATGATATCATGCAGAAGATCTCCTTGATTGTGCTGGGTATTGGCGACCATGACGGCTTGGTAGGCATGACACCAACCAGCATAAAAGCTTGCAATTTGCATAGGGGTTAAAATAGTCCCAATAGTACAAGCAATGTCATAAGGCATCAGGTCATCTGCAAGTACAGTTTTTATAAGCCTTTGCGTAGAAGGGCCTTAGAGACTGTGTTCAGTGCAAGTTTTTCTGAGATCTTGTAAAAAAGTCCGCGAAATAGACTCATGACAGGAGTTACTCTGTGCATTCCAAAACACAGCGAAAACGCCAACCGACTCTTCCGCTAATTCAGCTTGTTCACATATTTTTGCCCACTTATTCAAAGGATCATGAATAGACAAAGTAGGGTCTAGAAACGGCATCTCAAGCTCTGGCATAGCGGAAGGGTGAGGCAGCAACAAAATCGGGGCAGCGGGGGTTGGTGCATCAAGCAAAACAGGATTGCCTACAAGTGATTGAGATGATTTTAATGGCTGTGGTGGTGCCAGTGGTTGTGACGCTGCAGGATTGGGGTATCCTGTTGTATATCTGAGGAGAAAGTAGCCGCTACAGTGGCAGCAACAGTCTTACAATCAATTTTTAACTTTTCAAGCACATCTCTAACCAAGCGCCACGTAGTGAGTAGAGATTGAGGTGTAGCATCACTGCTTGTAGTAGCATCAATCAGGTTTTCTCCTTCTGTCTCCCACATTTGTAATTCAAAAGCATTGCCAGCTGCACATCCGTTTCATTTTTGCGCAGCCAGACAAGTAGCATGCAAACTTTTCGGTCATCGTAAAGTATCCCTTGCAAGTTAAGGATGCCCATTAAAATATGTAAAGTAGAGCTTTCTTTTTTATTCATATACTGACCCATGTTAACAAAAGTTCCCAACTGCTCACCTCACATCCATAGAGATCTTATCTGTTAATTTCATTGATGTAGCAGCTCTGTGGTTCCGCTGCGAGTATATTCAGCTTAGTTGGGCTTGCCACCAGCTGCTCTCTCCTCCACAGTAATGTAGACCCTATCACATCGGGGTCATCATTTGTGGCAATTAACTGGCACAGGCTCCACAGTGAAGATAGCAAAGACAGTTTATTGAACATGCCCTTTTATACACTCTATTATCCCTACAAATACACTTGGCTTCATATTGTTGGTTACAGTGACATGACATAGCTATTATTTGTTAAACTCATTGGTTACACAGTCTTGAAGAAAAAGAAGAAAAGTCTCTAAGAAAGTAAGCCTTATGTCAAACAATACATTCCTTACTGTGCTGTTTCTGATTCTCTTATCTTGTTTAGCATACTTGCTCAAGGACAGAGTCTGCTTTCAGCAAGTTCGAGCCCATACAGACTCTCTCCCATAGCATCGGGGTAGAGGAAGATCTGGTTTGTTTATGGTGTTGAAGGTGTTAAGTCTGCTCAACCTATATGTTGGAGAATTGGGATGGGCCTTTTATTTTTTTACTGAAGTCCCAGAACCTCCCCCAAACAGTAATTATACCATGCAGTTAAAGTGGGTGTAGAGCTAATAGATCCCTGGATAATTTTTAATACTTATATATTTATGTATTTATAAATTTTAAAATACTTATTTTAAAAAGCCAATTACTTTAAAAAAAACGGTTTTTATTAATGTTAGAAAATAAACTAACATGATTTCAGTTTACTGCTGAGCTCTTTCTGCTGTCACTGAAGAGGCTTGCAAGCCATTTGGCTGACTGTTATTGCTTGGTAGAATTTTTTTTATTCCCTCCTGCCTAAGTGTGGTCTTTTTTCCTGGTCTTTTCCTCCAAGCCATTTTTTTCAGTGGTGTAAGAGAGTGACCCGTGGAAGCAGTCAACACCTCTTCATGCTGGCCTACCCAAACCAAAAGAGAGATGTTCCTGAGTGCATAGTCCAAGGCTCCATTTAATCAATCAGGAGTTGGAGACTGAATTTGAATTCCTGTTTAATTTGACCTATTCTGAAATGCTGTGCCTGTAAACTTACCACTTAAATCTACAATACTTTATGGATGAACTTCTTATTCCCTAAAACATTCACGTTTACTGAAAAGCAAATGGAAATGTAAGCTTCTGCTGCTGCTTCAAAATAGTTCTTGAATTGGTTTTAGTTTAGCAGAGTAGGAAGGGCATGGGTCTTCTTTTGCTCCAACAGAGGAAAACAAACAGCAAAAAAAACCTAAGAAAGAATGAGGGAGTTAAAACAAATAAGACTTGAAGAGACTTGCTTAATGCTTTAGCTCGCTTTTTGAAAAATTTATTTCATGATGCTGTCCATATTGTCAAAGGGAACCTCTAATGGGTAATGCAAATGAAGGAAGTATTATTTTCTTTTTCTACTTCATCCCTTGCTTCAGCCATACTTTGCATCCATGTGTTACAACTTTGTTCATGTGTTTTCTGCTGCTTTGTAGTTTTAATATTCATGTTTCTTTTATTTAGGTTCTGTCTTCATTTTGCTGACTCCAATCACAGATTCCAAGGAAAGGAGGGAATGTGGAATAAAATACTCAAGTGCCAGAAGAAAAGCCAGAGTAGCCACTGAAATTCACTGTTACTAGGCTACACAGACCATGCAGTGGGCAAAAAAAAATGACTAAGTTCAAAAAGTATAAAATTATTTTTGCAGACTTTCGTCACTGAACTCCAGATATGCAAAAAACCTCCAACTAGGGTTAAATTAGGACATACAAGGATGACTCCTTGCTGGTGTCTTCAATCTTGCTTTCTCTCTGCAGAGTTCCTTGTTTGAAGTAGAAAATGCAGAACAAATGGTATGGCATCAACTATACTTTAAAAGCTGCTCTTAATCTACTTTATAAAAACTTGTGACTATTACAGTAATACTTTTGAAGATTTGAACTCTAGGGTAATGTTCCCTGGAAGACAAGAAGTAATCTATTTGGATTTGAAACAGAAGTAATACGAGAATGCCCAGAAGAAGCTTAGTAATTCAAGCCAGGACTCGTTGGCTATTAGTGGGCCTTGCTTTACTATTCAGTTTAGTCTTACTCATGTATTTTCTTGAATGTGCTCCACAAACAGATGGTAATGGATCTCTGCCTGGTGTTGTAGGTGAGAACATGGGTAAAGAATACTATGAAGCTCTGTTGCAGGAGCAAGAAGAGCATTATCAAAACCGAGCAACCAGTCTGAAACGTCAGATTACCCAGTTAAAGCAAGAGCTTCAGGAAATGAGTGATAAGTTGAAATCCCTACAGGAAAAAAAGAGCCCCAAGGTCAACAGTATGAACTACCAAGGTACCAAAGAACAAACTTCCAATGATCTCCTAGAGTTTCTTCATTCCCAGATTGACAAAGCCGAGGTGAACATGGGTACCAAACTGCCTAGTGAATATGGAGTCATTCCTTTTGAAAGCTTTACATCCATGAAAGTATTCCAGTTGGAGATGGGGCTCACTCGACATCCAGAAGAGAAACCTGTTAGAAAGGATAAGCGAGATGAATTAGTGGAAGTTATTGAGGCTGGCCTAGAAGTTATCAATAATCCAGATGAAGAAGATGGCCAGGATGAAGATGATGGTGTAGGAGGGAAGCAGCTGTATAGTGAAAATGATTTCATTGAAGGTATGTTTATTATGTGTTTTTCAGCTGATTAACAGATTGTCACAACAGGCCTTTAATGGTGTTTGCTTTTTTAGGGGTTTTACCTACTTGCATATAGTCTTGAACAGAAATTATGCATTCAGAAACTTTTTCTAGCAATGACACTATTGCTGCTTCATTGTTTTGTGTTTTGCATAGGGAGCAAGAAATCCATTTCAGAAGTAGCATTCACTGTAAGCGGCATATAGGGGAAATTGTAACTGCTTAAAATACTAAGGAATTAGTAACTGATTGTAGTGAAAGCGTGACACAACTGCTTATGGTACTGAATAACTGAAAGGCTTCCAGTGAAGCTGGTGGTTGTGGGAGGGAGAAGTTGGTTAGTCTGTGTAGTTCCAGCTTACTTAGGCTTTTTAGTATGAAGCTACAAGGCTTTTTCACTCATCTCTGTGCCACTTTTACCTACTATTCATGTTTTTGATTTTCAGACACATGGCATACTCATACTGGAGGGAAAGCATTAGTAGGTTAACATGTTCTTGTCATATCAGCTGAAGAACTACTTGTCCTGAATAGACTTTTCATTCTACACTAATTACGGGATTTGCTAAGATCATAGAATCATTAGGGATTGGAAGGGACCTCAAAAGATCGTCCAGTCTAATCCCCCTGACACAGCAGGATCACCTAGACCAAGTCACACAGGAACACATCCAGGCGGGTCTTAAACATCTCTAGTGAAGGAGACTCCACAACCTCCCTGGGCAGCCTGTTCCAGTGCTCTGTCACTCTCACTGTGAAGAAGTTCCTTCTCTTATTGATGTGGAACCTCCTATGTTCCAGCTTACAACCATTGCCCCTTGTCCTGTCACTAGATGACATTGAGAAGAGCCTGCCTCCATCCTCCTGACACCCAACCTTCAAATACTTATAGACATTAATGAGGGCACCCCCCTGTCTCCTCTTTTCCAAGCTAAAGAGACCCAGCTCCCTCAGCCTCTCTTCATAAGGGAGGTGCTCTACTTCTTTCATCATCCATCCTCATTGCTGGACTCCCTCCAGCAGCTCCACATCCCTCTTGAACTGAGGGCCCCAGAACTGGACACAGTACTCCAGATGTGCTGTTCTCTTGTTCTGTATTTGGTTCTCTTTGAGTGCTTGCAGATTTAAATACAGAAGACAAACCACAAAAGTAGTGGTTTACTTTTAACTTTTACACCTTTAAAAACCATGTTAGTGGTAGTTCCTGTAGAAGTTGGCTTTCAAGGTACAGTGTAATAGTGATAATGAGACAAGTATTGTAAAAAATCTGCCCTAGTACCTCTTTTTTTGTATTTATAGTATTAAATACAGATCATGCTGCCATAAAACCCACCAAGGTTGGACCATATTATAAGAGCATTACTTTAAAAGGGATTCTGGATCTCAGCAGTACTCATGTCTGCACTATTAAGTAAACACATGTTGGAGAAAGGTATCACAGTATCACAGTAATGATAGGGTTGGAAAAGACCTTGAAGATCATCCAGTCCAACCTAAATAAACCCAGTAAACCTAACATCTAACATCTAGATCATGCCACTCAGCACCTCATCCAGCCTAACCTCGAACACCTCCAGGGACAGTGACTCAACCACCTCTGTGGGCAGCCCATTCCAAAACCGGATCACTCTTGCAGTGAAAAATCTTTTCCTAATGTCAAGTCTAAACCTCCCCTGATGGAGCTTAAGACTATGACCTCCTGTCCTGTCTCCAGTAGCCAGGGAGAAAAGACCGACCCTTGTCTGACTACAACCACCTTTCAGATAGTAACAGACAGCGATAAGGTCACCTCTGAGCCTCCTCTTTTCCAGGCTAAACAAACCCAGCTCCCTCAGCCTCTCCTCACAGGACTTATCTTCCAGCCGTTTAACCAATTGAGTTGCCCTTCTCTGGACTCGTTCCAGCACCTCGACATCCCTCTTAAACTGAGGGGCCCAGAACTGAACACAACACTCCAGGTGTGGTCTAACCAGTGCCGAATACAGGGGAAGGATAACCTCCCTTGACCTGCTGGCCACACCATTCTTGATGCAGGCCAGGATGCCATTGGCCCTCTTGGCCGCCTGGGCACACTGCTGACTCATGTCAAGTTTGCTGTCCACTAACACCCCCAAGTCTCTCTCCACCTGAGAACTCTCTAAGAACTCCATTCCCAGCCTATAGTTCTGCCTGGGATTGTTATAACCAAAATGCAGAACCCGGCACTTAGACTTGTTCAAACTCATCCTATTGGAGTCTGCCCATCTCTCCAGTCTGTCCAGGTCCCTCTGCAGGGCCCTCCTACCTTCCAACAGATCAACACGAGCTCCGAGCTTGGTGTCATCTGCAAATTTGCTCATGATGGACTCCATCCCATCATCAATATCATCAATGAAGATGTTGAACAGGACCGGACCCAACACCGACCCTTGGGGGACACCACTAGTAACTGGTCACCAACTAGATGTGACACCATTTACTACTACTCTCTGGGCTTGTCCATCCAACCAGTTCCTGACCCAGCACAGAATATTCCTGTCAAAGCCCCCTGCTGCCATCTTCTCCAGGACTATATCATGGGAGACTGTGTTGAATGCTTTACTGAAATCCAGGTATACCACAGCCTTCCTCTCATTGACCAGTCGAGTTATTGATCATAAAAGGAGATCAGGTTGGTCCACTCCTAAATCCGTGTTGACTGGGCTTAATCTCTTGGCCATACTGCTGGCCTTGGAATAATGAGTTTTTTCAGTCTCATATGATGTGGAGGTAGGGCCTAGAATCCACTCAACTGCCTCAGTGTAACACAGTCAGTGCAGTGTTATGTTCTTTAATATTGTTTTCACTTAAAACCATAGCATTTTGTCTGGAAGTGGTAATTCTTGCAGTCTCTTTAATTGTTCTTATATTGTATGCAACTGCTTTTCCTTTGCTATTTCAGATACTGCTTGTATTCTGCTGTTTTTGTGACCAGTACTGAAAGTACCAGTCCTGCAGACCTCCAAGAAAGCAAGGAGATGTAGAACCATAGAACTATACTTACACCTCTTGTTTCTGTTCACACCAGTATATTGATAATTGATTTTGGGAGTTGCACCAGATTCCCTTTGTTGAAAAGGCAGTTTCTTAAAGTATAGCTTACAGGGACTGAAGAAAAAATATGCAGCAGTCTATTTGTGCTGTAGCTCATATGGGTCTATTAGCACCTAGCCCTGATGATCCATACAGGTATCTTGACTCAGACTGAAGCTGTGAGTTGTGTGAGTATTCTGCATTTATGTGTGTGTGAGAATAGTATTGAATACTTGAAACAGTGGACCTTTTTTCTTCTTTGTGTTGTTCCAAAAATAAGAGGGGGAAAAGGAAACCAGCTGGTAGTGTTGTCTGCTGATCTCTTGCCCTGGGCTCTGTTGTGTTACCTCAGTGTTCAGTTTGTGCAGCCTCATTTGATCCTCAGTGTGTTTGGAGAGTCAATGTCTTTCCCTTAGAAAATAGTGCTCCCTTTAAGCCGTCTTAAACAGACGCCTTTACATTTCATAGCACACTTGGTGTATGTACTAAAGTTACAACAGTCCTTGTAAATGTCTAGAAAGCACAGCTAAATTGTTTCTGAGTTAGCATTGCATATTTAGAGAAGCAATTTGTTAAAGCCAGCTTGAGATAAAACAAATAGTTTGTTACTAATGTTCTGCATCCTTTTCAATTGCTAGTGACTATTTTGTAAGTGATTTAGGACTAAGACTAGAGTTTTATTCAGTTTGAAACAAGAGGCTGAGAAACTTGTTGATTGGATTACTTCACTTGCCAGAAAAGTCATATTGTATTAGTAAGTGGCCACAATATTGTATGCTTAATACAGATAAAATTATTTTGCTTTTGATCTGACTTTCAGGACTCTTTTCCTGAAAATTAGTGCATATCAGTGAACAGAAACACCAACAAAATTGACACAAGTGTAAGCTAAACTAGAAGCAGCCATTTTTGTTCTAGAAGTATTTTAACTACCAACCTCAGGAGACTAACTTTTTCCTGCAGGTAAATTGGTCCTGGGAATTATTCAAGCTCTTTTCCTAGACTTTCCAGCCTTAAGCTGTAATCTTTTGTGGTATGTACTTTAACTGCTATTAGTAAATCCTTAAATTATTTTGTGGCTTTTTAAAATTTAGACTATTACAGAAAATTTTACCTAGCATTTTTTTCCACACCATTGTCTGAAGTTTTCCACAGCATTTAGATTGTTTTTCCCAGAATATCACTGCCTAGATTTGTAAAAGCACCATTTTAGAATTTGCCTGTATTGAAGATGCTGCCTTTTCTATTTAATAAATCAACATTTCCTAAATAAACTTAACTGAAAAAGTACAATTATTCAGTAAAGTATGGTAGTCTGGTTCAACAGATTTCTATTACTCTAATACCATGTAGGTCAGAAACCTTAAATGCTGGCTGATGGATGGTAAATTATTTGCTGCTGCTCTGTTTTTTTGTTTCCTCAGTGCTCTTGGTTTAACTGTTCATGCAGCTTTTTTGCTTCACACTCAGCCTCTGTGATCTCTGCATGAAGATATTCTGCCTTGGTGTATATTCTACCACAGATGGAAAGAAGCTGTGTCTATGATAGGGAGCAACCTGTTTGTCAAGTGATATCCAAACTGTCACTATTTTTTTGGCATTGCAAAGCAAAGCAGTGACCAAATGTGTTCTGGAGTTGTGATTAGGCAGAGCTGCCTTGTGGCTGTTGTCAGGCTTCAAGTAGTAACATCAAGTAAAAAAAAATATTTGCAAGTATACGTGGCAACTCTAAAGATACTTGCTGAAAGCTCCACGTTATTTTTGACAAGGCTAAACTGACTTGCTGTGCTGCTAATGTCTCGGGTTCTGTAGGGCTCTGATTGCTGCCTTGTTACCTTCTTTGCTTTGCTGCAACCCAGAATGAAACTTTCAGAATTCTAATATTAAAGTAACAAAGCCCAGACCTTAAAAACCATCGAATTCTGACATTACTGTTTGAGAAACATTTTGAAGTTTTTTTCTTAGTATTTCCAGTAGATCCAAGTATATGAGAAACAGGAGTATGCTGTTTCCCTTGCTTGAGAAATATCCCTGCGAGAGAATAAAAGTTGCAGTAGTACATATTGTCGCAAATGGAGGGGTCTAGGACTACGAACAGCGAACCTAATTGCTTAATTGGGCATTCTCAGATAGACCTGGATTAAAAATAGGTTTCTTTGGCATCTGTGTTTGATAATAATGAGAAGCAGAAGGTAAGGAAGATGGGAAGAGCCTCTGTTTATCCTCTTTCATTAGAAGCCTATGACTTTTATTTGAATAGTGATGCAAAATTTAGTGAAGAGCCTTCATGGATATTCATACTATCAGTTTAACGGGTTTATGTAGGTTAAGTTTATCAGTCTCATAAGTTTATGTTAGTAAAATATTAAAAGCCTTTCCACTGAATAGACAAAGTTAAACTTTGGAAAACAAAAAATAGCATATTTTCAGAAGCTAAGTAGTTATAAATATCTAACGGAATTAGTGCTGCTGTTTGGGCGCACTTCTGTTTCTGTGCTTCCAGCTTGAACTGGGCAAAGTGCAGAAACTGTGTTTAAGTGTGAATCTTAAGGGAAGACTGCCTTAAGGGACTCTTAAGGGAAGACTGTCAATATGTATGACCATGGCATGTATATGTCAATGCTGCATGCTCCAAGTCAAAACTCTTCCAGAGTCATTGCCATCTACACAGTGTTGTGGGTTGTTTGTCATGCAGACAACACTGTTTAATATGTTCTGTGTAAGACCAGAAAGAGACCAGTATCCTGAAAACTTCAACTGAGAATTTTAGTATCACAGAATGTTAGGGATTGGAAGGGACCTCAAAAGATCATCCAATCCAGTCACCCCACCAGTGCAGAATCACCTACATCAGATTGCACAGGAACATGTCCAAGCAGGTTTTAAATGTCTCCAGAAAATGAGATGACTCCACAACCTCCCTGGGCAACCTGTTTCAGTGCTCCCTTCACTGTATCACTGTATCACAGTATTACCAAGGTCGGAAGAGACCACATAGATCATCAAGGCCAACCTGTTACCACAGAGCTCAAGGCCAGACCATGGCACCAAGTGCCACGTCCAATCCTGCCTTGAACAGCTCCAGAGTTGGCGACTCCACCACCTCCCTGGGCAGGCCATTCCAGTGGCCAATGACTCTCTCAGTGAAGAACTTTCTCCTCACCTCAAGCCTAAATTTCCCCTGGCGCAGCTTGAGNAGGTCCCGCTGCAGAGCCCTTCTGCCCTCCAACCCAGCCACATCTGCCCCCAGCTTTGTGTCATCTGCAAACTTGCTGATGACTGACTCAGTGCCCTCATCCAGATCATCTATGAAGATGTTAAAGAGGATGGGGCCCAGTACTGATCCCTGAGGAACACCGCTAGTGACCGGCCGCCAGCTGGATGTGGCACCATTCACCACCACTCTCTGGGCTCGGCCCTCCAGCCAGTTCCTAACCCAGCACAGAGTGTTGCCGTCCAAGCCGTGGGCTGACAGCTTAGCCAGCAGTTTGCTGTGAAGAAGTTTCTTCTGATGTTGACATGGAACCTCCTATATTTCAGCTTGCACACATTGCCCCTTGTCCTATCATTGGATGACACTGATAAAAGCCAGGCTCCATCCTCCTGACATCTCCCTTTTAAGTATTTATAATTATTAATAAGTATCCTCAGTATCCTTTTTTCCAAGTTAAAGGCACCCAGCTCTCTTAGCCTCTCCTCATCAGGGAGATATTCCACACCCTTTATTATCTTTGTGGCTCCGTGCTGGAGTCTGTCAAGCAAACTAGACACAATATTCCAGATGCAGTCTCACCAGGGCAGAGTAGAGGAGGAGGAGAACCCCCTCTCAGTCTACAAATCATACGCCTTCTAATCCACCCCAGGATACCATTGGCCTTCTTACCCATAAGCCGTTGCTGGCTCATGGTCATCCTGCTGTCCACCAGGACTCCCGGGTCCCATTCTCTTTCTATGCTGTTCTCTAACAGGTCAGTCCTGAACCTGTACTGATACCTGGGCTTGTTTTTGCCCAGGTGCCAGACTCTACACGTACCCTTGTTATATTTCATTAGATTTCTCCCCGCCCAGCTCTCCAGCCTGTCCAGGTCCCGCTGAATGGCAACACAGCCTGCTGGGGTGTCGGCGACTCCTCCTAGTTCTGTGTTATCTGCAAACTTGCTGACAGTGCACTCTGATCCCTCCTCCAAGTCATTCATGAATAGAGTGAATAGGACTGGTCCCAGCACCGACCCTTGGGGGACTCCACTACATACAGGCCTCCACCTAAACTCTGTCCCATTGACCACTATTCTACAGCCAGTTCATGATCAACCTCACTACCCTATTGTCCAGATCACACTGCCTCAGTTTGGCTGCGAGGATGCTGTGTTGAATGCTTTACTGAAGTCAAGATAGACCACATCTACTGCTCTGCCATCATCTATCCACCTGGTTATGCCCTCATAAAAGGCTATCAGGTTGGTCACACATGACTTCCCTTTGCTGAAACCTTATTGACTGTCTGTAATGACCTGCTCATCCTTTATATGCCCAGAGACAGCACCAAGGACAAGTTTACTGGGATGGAGGTGGGGCTGACTGGTTTATAGTTACCCGAGTCCTCCTTCTTACCCTTTTTGAAGATTAGAATGACGTTTGCTATCCTCCAGTTCCCAGGCACCTCTCCTGATCCCCACAACTTACCAAATATGATGGAGAGTGGCCTAGCAATGACTCCCACATCCAGTTTGCTCAATTGAGCCCTAATCCTGTTCTCATCAGCCAGGGCAAACTCCTTTGTCCTGACCTCCTCTGGGGCTTCAGCAGTCTGGGGCTTGATATCAGGACAACCCCCAGAAGTACAGACAGAGGCAAAGAAGGTGTTGAGTATCTCTGCTTTCTCTCTATCCTCTGTCACCAGGGCACTCGCCTCATTCAGCAGGGAGCCTGCATTGCTTCTAGTGTTAGTTTTACCTGCAGTGTTATTTGAAGAAGCCCTTTCTGTTGTCCCTGACCTCTCTTGCAAAGTTTAATTCCAGAGAGGTCTTGCTTTCCTAGTTACATCCCTACATCCTCTTGACTACAGTCTTATATAATGTGTAAAAAAGAAAGGGCATACCGACATATTTCTTAAATTACATAAATCTGCACTTTCTCTGAAGCATTCTTGCTATTGTAGAACAAGTAGTAGTATTGAATACAATAGAGTGGTTTTTGCCTTTGATAATAATTTATCCCCAGAATTCCCTAGATTTAATTTGTTTGGTGAGAAACAGAACTTCTGGAAAGGGGGTAGAGTTTCGTGCACAGGAATAACAGCAGTTAACTCATTTGTGCTAGTTTTTACCAGCTTTGTTGTCAGAACTCCACTTTGTGTGGCAGGCAGTGTATGCTAGTTGTGAGGTGAGACAGTGTAAGTGCATGAGTCAGTCCCGTGTGTTAAAACCTAAATAGACTAAGAAAACAGATGCGAGTTCTTTTTTTTGAAGTTCTCATTTCTGCCTTCTGTGTATAGAAGCTTTAACCCCATAAAAGTATTCAAATGAATAGATAGCCTGTAGCTGATAGCAAACAGATTTAACTTGTGGAGGACATACTTCTAAGAAGTGTGGCAGGGATTAGGGTGTTGAGATAAGAGTTTGGAGCGTTGTGTTCCAGCAGTTGAATCTTGGCAAGGCAGTATACACATCTGAACATATATATTAAGGTGTTTATGAAGTTACAGCAGCAGGGTTTTTTCCAAATTACTTTGAAATAGAAATCTTTAATCTGTATTACAGCCTTCTGTTGTAGACTGCTATCTAAGTGTATCCTATGATTAAATGTAACCTACTGGCAACAGTGACATGTTTTTAAAAAATTGCTTGCACTGTAAATGGTCTTTTCATCTGGAAACAACTGCTGGATACTAAAGAAAGGAATGTACCGTACTGAAAATGTACGCAGGTACACTGGTAGGAAGTATTTGCTGCATGTTGCATGAGAGCACAGGGTGCAAACACCATAGTGCAGCAGCTGCTCTAATAATCAAGGAGCTGTTTACAAGCTACAGCACAAAGGATTGGAGTTGAAAAGGATTGAGAAGCCAGCACTATCATTTTTTGAAACTGCACCTTTTTGGCACCGGTACCTTTTCGGTACTGGTAAAGAATACCGATTTGAAACCGCCACGCTTTTCCTGAGCATTAAAGTGCGGTGCATAGTGTTTGCTGTTTTGTGTTCGCAAAGGAAGAAATTTGGATTTCTTCAAGAGGTGCACAGCAACACATTGCTCATTGAGTGAGAAGTATTTAAGTTGAAAGATTAGATTCAATCACCATTAACTTCCAGTGTGATGGCGCCCATTTGTCCTGCTTGACTCCGTCTCTCACAGACCCTGTGTAGTAGTCATCAGTGTTTCCCATTGAGCCTGCTGATGCACACACTTGCCTGCAAAGAGGAGTGACTTGCGGAGCTGAATATGGGAGGGGAAGAGGGAGCCTGCTGTAAAGGAGAGGCTGTTGAGCAGTTACAGACCAGGGCCAGAAGGAGATGTCATCAATGACTGCAACTGAATTTGGGTTGGGGAGAGAAGCTGGAGCAGAACATGCGGAGTCAGCTGGATATAGGGAAAGGGCCCTTTATATGAGAGCCTGGGGTAGAGAGAAAAAACATTTGGGCAATGGTGCATGGCCTTTCGTTTCTTCTATTGAATGGGAAGGAAATGGGGGGAAAGCGTAACCTTGGGATAGGGTGAGAAGAAAGGAAAGCTGTAGGATTACTTCTTTCTGATTCCTGAGATAGACAAACAAAACCAAGCTGCTCTAAGTTTGAGGGGTGTTTCCTTCACATCCCTAGACCTCTTTGTTGCCCTTGCAACAAAGACAATAACAGTAACACTATTGATACTGAAACCAAAAGACAACCCTTAATGTCTCTAGAACAATTTGACTATCCTGTGCTCTGCCACCTCTCTTGGTGGGAGGCTGGGGAAGGATTTCAGCTGCTTCAGAGCATGGGGTTGCAGGAGAAGAGGCAGTTCAGGCCTCCAAGGAATGGAAATATGTTGGTTACATGGTATAAAGTTGAGTGCATTCATCACGCCTGGGGATATGCAACTTCCACATTGCTGTCTCAATAGTCTGTTTGGCCAGGTCAAGGCAGACTTGTTTCCTTCATAGTGTAGTGAGAGTTGTCCCTGCCCATGGTAAGGAGTTGGAACTAGATGATCTCTGAGGTCTCCACCAACCTAAGCCATTCTGTGGTAGTGTAGTTTGTGTTTCTTGTCTGTGGTAAAAGGTTCTCACTACCTTTTCCTGGTCAATGAGAGAGGAGAGCAGAGATGAGATGAACATAAGGTAATGTTGAAGGATTTTTCTCATCATTATTTCTCACTCTCAGGTTAGTGCTGACATGAGATTTAACAATGTAGAGCTCAGTTCAGTCAAAGCCACAGATGTGTGTTGGTCTTTTCCTTTGCAGTGAAAAAAATAGGCTGTTGGCTTAACTTTCTTTGATGGTTCTTAAATGAAAGGAACATATACTGTATGGGATAGATTTTTCTACTCATTCGGAGTAAAGTTTGTCTAAATAGGTAATTCTGTTGATAGAGGACTGCTATTGTTTTCTCTAAGTGTTATAGCTATGTAGAAGACTTCTGCTTATGTTCTTAGAGGACCAAGACTGTTTTTATTTATTGGATGAAAAGCTAGTGTCATCAATGAAAACAATTTTAAAGCATTCCAGCATTTATCACACAACTTGTAATGTCTTTTTTTTTTAAATACACATTGCAGATTTTGCAAGCTTTGTCATGTGAGTCATTTGTTTTGCCCACAGCTTGTGTTGTGTTGTGTTGTGGTGTGTTGATTGCTGGCCAGATGATCTTGATGCTGTGGACTAGCTCAGAAGAAGATCTTTACTGAAGGGCTTAAAGAAAAGCAGTTAGATTTCAGCTATCTTTTTCCATAACAAATAATTAATTCCCTTTTTGTGGAGAAGACCTAATTCTGCCTGAGAAGTTGATGCAGGACTATAGAATCTGTGGTCTCTAAGAAGCAGAGGAAACTGGATTGTTTCTCAGATCTTGTCTATGAGGGCAGAAGGGTAACTGTGAACTTTTGTTTGTTTTTAGGAAAAGCCCAGAAGCTTCGTCCCCAAAACTTTAATTTTCACTTCTTTATAGATTTTAGGAAAAGCAGTGCTTCTGAAATGTAATTGCTGTGATCTTTGACATTACAAATTACTTGTGTGACTTATTCTTCAGGTTACTATCGTACAGAAAGAGAGAAGGGGACACAATATGAGCTATTTTATAAGAAGATGGATGGCATGGAATACAGGCATGTCACCTTGTTCAGACCTTTTGGACCCCTCATGAAAGTGAAGAGTGAAACAGTTGATATTTCTAGATCAGTCATTAACATCATTGTCCCACTTGCTGGAAGAACTGAGGCATTTGCACAGTTTATGCAAAACTTTAGGTAGGTGCATGAGATTATATGGTGACCTATATTGTGGGGTTTCGATATTTTTTACTTTTTAAAGTGAATTTCTGGTCTGGTGGCTTTTGTGACAAAACAGTTCCAACACTGTGTAACTGCCTTGGGATGTTTGTAATTGAACCTATTGTATGGAGAACACATTCCTTCTAAAAGGATTTTAGAGATTCTCGAATTGCTTTTGAGCTTCCTCTTACAAGATAGATATTGCTGTGAGAACTACAGTATTGGAACCTTCTGATTCAGATGGGAAAGGTGGGGAAAGGAAAAGGAAAATACCTTTCTTTATTTTCTTTAGAAGCTAGGTGAAGTCTGACCAGGTAATCCGCCAATATTTTAAAATGCAATAGCTTTTAAATACCTGAAGGTTCTGTTTTGTTGCAAATATTTATTAACATCAGTTTAACTTGAACTTATAGGGATGTGTGTATTCATCAGGATAAGCGTGTTCACCTCACAGTGGTATATTTTGGACAAGATGGGCTATCACAAGTAAAAAGCATCCTAGAATCCGTAGCTAGGTAAGTGTGTTGATCCAGTGCCTGTCAATACAAATAATATTGACTGGCATTTAAAATGGCTTTTCCAAACAAATTATAATAAATAATAAACTAGTAAACATAATAATAAATTAAGAAATACCATGGGCTCAGGTGCTGGTGTCTTTGAGAGCCAAAGGGCCTGCCACCCCTTGGGGACACAGACTGCACGCTTAACTCCCTCCCTGAAATGCTTGTATGCCAGTGCACGCAGCATGGAGATTAAACAGGAAGAAATCATAGAATCATAGAATCATTAGGGACTGGAAGGGACCTCAAAAGATCATCTAGTCCAATCCCCCTGACACAGCAGGATCACCTNCAAGAGCACACTGCTTGGCTCATAGTCATCCTGCTGTCCACCAGGACCCCCAGGTCCCTCTCTCCTGCACTACTCTCCAACAGGTCAGTCCCCAGTCTATACTGGTACCTGGGGTTGTTCTTGCCCAGATGCAACACTCTACATTTGCCCTTGTTATAGCTCATTAGATTTTTCTCTGCCCAGCTCTCCAGCCTGTCCAGATCTCACTGAATGGCAACACAGTCTGCAGGGGTGTTGGTGACACCACCCAGCTTTGTGTCATCAGCAAACTTGCTGACAGTGCACCCTAATCCCTCATCCAAGTCATCAATGAGTAGATCTATCTATTGACTGGTGACTCCTGGGGCACTCCACTAGATACAGGCCTCCAACTTTAGATAGTTTTGTCCTGCTCCGGCAGGGGGGTTGGACTCAATGATCTCTTGGGTCCCTTCCAACCCCTAACATCCTATGATCCTATGATCCTATGAACTAGACTCTGTCCCATTGACCACCACTCTCTGACTTCTACCCTGTAGCCAGTTCACGATCCACCTCACTACCCGAAAATCTAGGCCACACTGCCTCAGTTTGTCTGCGAGGATGCTGTGAGAGACCGTGTCAAATGACCTCATTGCAGTTACTGAGATATGGTGGGAATAGCTCACATGGTTGGAATGCTGTCGTGTATGGCTACATTCTTTTCAGGAAAACTAGACCAGGAAGGCAAAGTGGTAGCGTTGCTCTTTATAATCACTCTCTCGTGGCACTGGCCAAGGCTATGCTCGATGAACTGTATTATGCATAGACTGTTGTATTGCTGGCTTAAAATATGATGGCAGATTGGTCTGGTGGATACAGACATCTTCTAGGAAAGGAGGAGTGTGCCTCTTCTTTTGTCTGCTGAGCCACACTGGCACCTAATCGTGCCAGCTGCCTCTGTTTCTGAGGCCTCACTGCTGCTTGCTGTGCTCTCTGTTAATGTCCTTTTCCTCACAGCTCAGTGCTGTGAACCCACTGGACATTTATTGATATTTTTTAATCATCTTAGCGGTGCTGCTGTTGAGTATCTTTATTCTGTTCTCTCTGCAAGCATTACCTTCTGAAGTGTCTCCAAAGTACACACTTAACACTGGTTGAAACTTCTCCTCAGGTGCATTTCTGATCTTCTTTCGCTGCTCTTTCCCTCCTCTCTGATGAGTACAGACATGTGTGTTACTGATATGAAATAGCAAGGAGAAGCAAAGTCACTGGGTTATGGCGGCATCACCGTACAAATGGTCTTTTGATTCGTGAGTTTGGTGAAGCCATGACTCTGGCTTTCCGTTTGACCTTGTGTCTGATGCAGAGAGACATGCTGCTCTAATACTTAGGATGTCTTAGTTTGTGGGGACAAATTTTCAATGGCATTGTAATTTGAGAGAACACTTTAATTAACATGAGTGCCAAAGGGCCTTTGTAATCTGTCTGCCTTGTTAAATGCAAAGTGAGCTTACAAAGTAAGGCTGAAGTCTGTCTCTTTACAGTGTTTAAACTCTGACAACTAAGTGGAACAGGTATTTTTTCTCATCCTGATACAACTTCTAAAAAACTTTCTAGAATGGAAAAGTATAAATTGTCCCTTCTGCACACTTCCTTCCCTCTCCCTTGCCAATTTACTTTGGGTTTGACTCTGTTTTAATTCTAGAGAAGCTGATTTCCACAATTACACCATTGTCTCACTGAATGAGGAATTCAACCGAGGCCGGGGCCTTGACGTGGGTGCCAGAACCTGGGAAAAGGGCGAGGTCCTGATGTTCTTTTGTGATGTGGATGTTTATTTCACAGCCGAGTTCCTCAACAGTTGTCGCTTAAATGCTGACCCTGGTATGTTTCTTTACAAGAGTCTTGTGATCTTGTTTGGCTTAAACTGACTTGTTTTAAGAACAGAGAAAATGAACTGGAATTGTGAAGCCTATTCAGTTCCATGCACCTAGGAGAATGTCTTTCATGCACAAAAGATGATAGTGTTTGGGCTAAGAAGTAACTTTTGCCTCAGTGTAGCTCGTTTTAAGAGCATGTTAACTGTATGTAGTGTGTTTTAAGAGTATGTGTACAGTGTGTACAGTATGTACAATTTTCACATTTTCTAAAGACTTGGCTTTAATTGCTTTAACAGACTACCTTTTGTATTACAAATTTTTATGCAATGTAGCACTCAGAATAGAAGACTGAAAGATTTTTTTTTAATGTTTAACAAGTTTGGTTTGCTTTCTCACATGCGTCTGGCCAAGACACATCATATAAGAATGGTTTTCAGTGAAGCTACACAATGTACTCCATACAGAGACAGAGCAATATTCCACATGTACCTCCCTAGCTTTGATATTTTCTGTTTTTCTCAAGTTTGTGTGAAGACCTGGGTTCTTTCTTTAATACTTAAGCCTATTCCTGACTTGTCATAGCCAGAAACCATTTTCTCCAAATGTCAATTTCATATTACTAGGTATTTTTCCTTCACAAAATAGATAGGCAAGAAAGTCTGCTCTGAGTTGGACATTTATATTGTTTCTTGCTTTTTGTTTAATTTCTGTCTTTGTACTTTATGAAATGAGTTTTGTAAAGAATTGGAAAAACTGTTGAGAGGAACATTTTACGAGCCTTCACAGGGATGGGAGATGTAGAAACTTCTTGACAATTCATACTGGCTGTTTGGCACCTTTGCTTAAGTGGAATCTGAAAACGCTTCTCACATGGTTAGAGTTTATGGCCAAATCAGGCTACTGACTATTCCTGTGGTCAGTGCTTTGGCAGTACTGCAGTGCAAGAGATTCTTGAAAAATATGTATCTTGCTTCTTGTAGTAGAACTTGTGTCACAGTGTAATCAGGATACGCTTGATGCTGAATGCCCCTGCATGTACCTTAACTTAACATGAGTCAGCAGCATGCCTAGGTGGCCAAGAGGGCCAATGGCATCCTGGCCTGCATTAGGAATGGTGTGACCAGCCAGTCAAGGGAGGTTATCCTTCCCCTGTATTCGGCACTGGTTAGACCACACCTGGAGTATTGTGTTCAGTTCTGGGCCCCTCAGTTTAAGAAAGATGTTGAGGTGCTGGAACGAGTCCAGAGAAGGGCAACTGTGCTGGGAGCAGCAGGCTGCGTGTGGCTACTTGCTCGCTGAGGTACGGGGCGGAGATTGCCGCGGCTAGCGGGGAGATTTAAACGGAGCAAAGCCGTGCAATCGGCAGTTCCTGTGCTGGGAGCGGAGATTGCCGGCGCGCGGGCTGATTTTTACTAACCCCCCCACCCAAAAAAAAAAAAAAACCAACAAAAAACCCCACGACCCAAACCCTAACCTGCCAGC
>VXBP01009799.1:0-10026 GCA_013400115.1 Rhinopomastus cyanomelas | reverse complement strand
GGTCTTTGAATGTTGACCAGCTATCTTGAGCTCCCATGCCTGCCAGTACCCTGTCCTATGGGATTTCCCCTAGCAGTTGCTTAAAAAGGCCAAAGATGGCCCTCCTGAAGTCCAGGGTTGTGGTTCTGGTACCTATTCTGTCCCTACCACATGAGACCCTGAACTCCACCATCTCATGGTCACTGCAACCAAGGCGACCCTCAACCTTCACTGCTTCAACCAGACCCGCCCTGTTGGTGAGTACATGATCTTCCCAAGCACAGAGGTGAGGCTGACAGGCTGGTAGTTCCCAGGGTCTTCTTTTTTACCCTTTTTAAAGATGAGCATGATATTCTCCTTCTTTCAGTAACTACAGTTTACTCCTGACTGCCAAGACTTCTCAAATACTCTTGGGAGTGGCTCAGCAACTGCATCAGCTAATTCCTTCAATACTCTGAGATGCATCTCATCAGGTCCCATGGACAAGTTTATGTTCAGGTTTCTCAGATGGTCATGAACCTTGTCTTTTCTTACAGTGGGAGGGACTTTGTCAACTTGGTCCCTGTCCTGTGACCCACTGTCATGACAGAGGTGAGGAGAGAGGTTGTCAGTGAAAACACAGGCAAAGAAGTTGTTGAGTACCTCAGCTTTCTCCTCATCAGTTGTTACTAATTCACCACCGTTTCTCATTGAGGGGGTACACCTTCTTTGACCTTCCTTTTCTGATTTAGATACTTACACAATCCCTTTTTTTTTTTCTTTGTATCCCTCAACAAGTTCAGCTGTAGCTTTGCCTTGGCCTTCCTGACTTTGTCCCTACAAAACCAGGCAGCATCCCTGTATTCATCCCAGGATACCTGTCCCTGTTTCAACAGTTTACGCATTTTGATTTTGTTTGTTACTTCCACCAGCAGTTTTTGACTCAGCCATTGTGGTCTCTTTCCTTTTCTGCCTGATTTCCTGCACATGGGTACTGAGAGCTCTTCCACTTTGCAGAAGGCCTCCTTAAAGATCTGCCAGCTCTGCTCTGCTCCTTGATCCCTGAGAACTGTGTCCCAAGGTGTTCTGTTAAGCAACTCCTTGAAGAGCTGGTGGTTTGCTTTCCTAAAGTTTAGTGCGTTAATTTTGCGCTTTATCTGTCCCTTACCCCTGTGATACCCCTAAGAACAGTGAACTGCACCAGTGTGCAATCACTGCAGCCCAGACAGCATCCAGTCCTGATGTCCGCAATGAGCTCACCTGCATTGGTCACAATCAGGTGCAATATCACATCTCCATGGGTAGGGCTGTCCATTGTTTGTCTTAGAAAGTTGTCATCCAGGTATCTCCTGGACTGCCTACAGCTTGCTGTGTTACTTTTTCAGCAAATATCAAGGTGATTAAAATCCCCCAGCAGGATGAGAGCCTGCAATGTCTCCTGGAGCTGGAATATGAAGGCTTCATCAATACCCTCCCTTTGATCAGGTGGCCTATAGTAACACCAGCCACAAGGTTCCCTTTTTGTCATGATCTCTTTCTTATCCATAGACTCTACCATCTCATGGCTATTCTTTAGGGACAGTTCATCACAGTTTATCCATTCCTTAACATAGAGGGCAACACCTCCACCCTTTCTACCATGCCTGTCGCTCCTAAGCCTGTAACCTTTGAAAGCTACACTCCAGATACAGGATTCATCCCACCAGGTTTCAGTAATGGCCACTATATCACAACTTTCCTGTAGCACAATGGCTTCCGATTCCTCTTGCTTATTGCACATGTTGCCTGCATTTGTGTAGAGGCACTTCAGCTGGGCTGCTGGTTGCATCACCTTCCTAGAGGGACACCCCATTACTTCTCTAAGGTGTCTCATAGCTGCTACCCTGTTGGTCCCAGCTCCCTCCGAAGTTGCTGGTTCATCCATGTTTGGCTTTGCACATACTGCAGTTTCTATGTCATTTTTCTGTGCAACATGATAACCTTTTAGAATACTTCCAAATTCTTTTACCAAGACTGTTCTACCCTTATACCTCAGCATAAATCTCTTATTGGTAAAATATTTGTGTAAGTCAGTATTTTGACAATTAAATACTTGAAGGAACAGCCACATTCTAAGGAAAGTTAATGACAATATTGACAGCTGAATAAAGCAGCAACAAGCAAGATGTAAATTTGGAGCAATTGTACTGACACTTGATTAACAGTAAGCAGACACATGCAACAGTGAGAAACAAATTTGGAAGTCTGACAAATGTTCAATAATCAATCACTTCAATAAAATACATCTTCCTCTCTGCTTCCTTCTCCAAAATAATTTCTTACAGAGAAGGTCTGCCACTACTGAGACACAGATAACTTATGTTCATCTTTTGCCACATATTTACATTGTTTCTGAAGAAACTCGTTTGTCTTCATCCAAAGTAGCTGTTTGCTAGTCACCAGCTAAGCAGCAACACAGCAGATACTGTCCCTGAGTCAGTTACGGAACTTGTTACCTTTCTTCATCCAGAATAATTGAACCATCTTCTGCTACTTTCACACGAGGAACTAAAAGTGGACCGTCCTGACTGTCATCTTCGTTCTCTGCTTCTTCCTCCTCATCACCTTGTTCATGATCAGGAGGAGTACTTCTGTCTTCCTGTCTACAATTTTAAATGACCAAACATTAACTTTTGTCAGAATTTTGAATTATGCTCCCTATGCCACACATTCAACATTTTAATGAACCAATCAGCAATGCCACCCACCAGCAAATTAGTCAATACAGAATTTTAACAACCCTCACCTCTCAAAATAGAATCTATTATAAGTAATGACTGTGATATTAAAACAACTGGAAAATAAACCTACACTGTTGATATTTCACAATACTTTAACATTATCAGAAAAAAATTGACTATAACTACTTGCATCAGCAAAACTTACTCTTTCATTTGACTCAGTGCTGAACTCCTTTCTGTTCTCTTTTCTTCTGCCAGCGAAGACCTAGAATTTTAGAAAAAGCTAGAGATGAGCTTTGCACAGATACATTTCTGCTTCATTTCACAAAAAATATTTCTTAGTGGATAGTAGACAGAGAGACAAAGCTTTTTTTTTCCAATTCTTATACTGCATCTAGACTTAAGTCTCACTGAACAACCACCAGGGTTTAATTTTTTTTTTCTTTTCTGTACAGTCAAAGACAAGAAAAGACATTTAAAGCATTACAATCCATTGTAAGGGTCCAGAGAATGTAAGAGTACCCAATAAATTACCTGCTTACGGACTAATAGGTGTGAAGAAAACAAGGGAAGTCATGTAATGCTTTAAAAGCTGTTACGTTTGTATGTTTTCTGCAGAAAAGTTTAAAATTTGGGTTTAAAAAGTTGAAAAGTGTCTGCCTCCTGCCCCCAACTCCTCCCCACCTTCTTCACCCTGGCTGACTTCTGCTTTCTTCTTTGCTTCTCTCAATCTAATGCTTTAGATGGGAGCTCGTGGCTGAAATATGGTTTGGGCCTCAGATCCACGACATTGGTGGCAAACCAGGTAGGACATGTGGGGATACAGACAAGGACCCTCACAGCACTACACACCTGCTATGCCACCATAAGTCATAAATCATGGAATCATAGTATGGATCTTTCGAGGTCCCTTTCAATGATTCTGTGGTCACAGTTGGAACGTACTTCTGGAGATCATCTAGTCCAAACCTGCTGCCACAACAGGATCTCCATAGAGATCACACAGTAACACATCCAGCAGATCTTTAAGGTCTCCAGAGATAAAGACACCATAACCCCTCTGAGAAGCCTGTTCCAGGGCTCTGCTACCCATGTAGGAAAAACTTCTTTTCCTTGTTTTCAAGCTGAACCTCCAATGTTCCAGTTTGTGCCCCTTTTCCTGTTGCTAGACACCACCAAGAAGAGTCTGATCTCATCCTCCTGACACTCTCCTCTTAGACACTTACAAGCACTGATCAGATCTCCCCTCAGTCCCCTCCTCTCCAGGTCAAACAGCCCCAGTTCTCTCAGCATTGCCTTCTCAGGCAGATGCTGATCATCTTTGTGGCTCTGTGCTGGACATTCTCCAGTAGCAACATGCCCTTCTTGCTCAGCCCACAACTGAACACAGTATTCTGGGTGCAGCCCAACCACCGTGGAGTAGAGGGGGAGATGAATCTCAAACACTCTTCTTAATGCACCCCAGGAGACCACTGGCCTACTTACCCACAACAGCACATTGTTGGCGCATTGGCGGCCTTTGGTCAACCAGCACCCTTAAGTCCTTTTCCAAAGAGATGCTCTCAAGCAGGTCAGTCCCCAATCTGTTCTGTCACATGGAATCCAGACAAGGACGCACAATACCATGCAACAACGCTCCAGCCTATCCAGGTCACACTGGATAGCAGAACAGCCCTCCAGTGAGTCAGTCACTCCTCCCTATTTGATGTCATCAGCATACTTGCTGCACATACACTCTGTATCATCATCCAGGTTGCTCAAGAGTAAATTGGACAGGACTGGACCAAGTTCTGACCCCTCAGGAACACCACTACACACAGGCCTCCAAACAGAACACACAAGCACACCAACACTAACCAACAGATGCTAAGACACGATAAAAAAATGTATTTGCTATTAAGAGGAAGAACAGGACTTGGATACCTGTGCTTATGCTTATGTGATTGTTTTTGGTAGCTGCAGGAAAAAGGCCATGTTCTGTCCATGGCAGTTTGTGCAGCCAACTGTGTTAGTGTTCCCTATGGATGTGCACCCCTGAGATGCTCACTCAGTCTTGCCACTGGCAAAACCGGTAAAGGAAACAGTAGCATCTACATCCATCAAGATGGAACAGAGACAACCTGCAGGTTCTGCAGTGTACTTTGCACTTCAGTACCTATGTAGTAGAAAGGCTTACCTTCATGTAGCCTGCCAGAATCAGCAGACAGCGCTGATATCAGTAGCAGCCATAAATGAAAATTGAACAGCAAAACCAAAACCATTTTCTATCCTCCATTTGTACAGAGGTAAATCAACACTGGGGATGGGTTCATATTTCCATTTTTCAAAAGTACATTCATCTCCATTCTCATTTCTTTCTCATTTTCACAATCATCCAAATAGTAGAAAAAGAAAAAAAACATTTAACAAGGAAGAAGAAACAAACTTACTTCATAGGATTGTTTTCTGGCAAATAGTATATCAAGTCTCTCATAGTCATTTTAGAACGATCCAGTGGAGAACGTCCTTCAATTACTGGAGGTCTGTGTTTCAACTGTTTCCATATAAAAAGAAATTACTTTATATTTCACAAGTGAATATTTTTCTTTGTCTACAAAGTACCCCATTTGGTAATTTTTGGGGTTTTTTCCCAACAACTAAAATAATTTTATCTCAGAAGTGTATCTTTGTCAAAGTAGGTGCCACAAAGACCCTTAAAGTGACTTACCCTCTCAGAGAAATTCAACACTTGGTATAAGTAAAAGTGGAAAGTTATCAAAAATGACAGAACTCAGTTAACTATCAAGCTGAAAAGAGATGAGAAATCACAAGCTTATTAGAGCACATCTGCCAACTGTACTCCCCACTGTGAAACTCTTTATATTGGAGGGTTGACTTTGACAAGGTCTTTTGTCAAAAAGGCTTGTGGGTCTAATAAAATGAAAACATATACAATTTCTTGCGAAATCTGTATTTTTATGAGGGAACAAAGTGCTAGTACTGCTTATAATCAGATTAAATCTATATGGACTATTAGCAGTGAGCAACTGATGATCAGCAAAAACGACCACTGCAAGGAGATAACGTATGCCAGATGAATCACATGTTTTTGTCCTTCACACATAAGCACTGCTCAGCACAGAGGCCTACCATTCGCTCTTTCTTCAGCTCCTCTTTAAGCATTTCTCTCAATTTCCGAGCTTTGAGGATCCTTTCGCGGTCGGAACATATTCGATTCTCTTTTACAGAAGCAAGTTTCGTAGGTAGCTTTTCTTCCTGCATTCCTGATCTTTCCTGTGTTGGTCTCTCCTTGAGTGGGGAGGGTACGTTCTTCTGCAAGATATCATCATTTTTTTGTGCAGCTACACATGCAGTTTGCTCTTTGCCCACTGATTTCTTTAGCGGGGAGAACTGTGGCACTTGTGGCACTGGTGTTTTCTTCTCAGGCAGCATGGAAGACTTTACAGAGCTTTCACCATTACTCTTTTCTGATGGAGAGGGTTCCTTCAGAAGTGAAACATTGCCATCAGAAGCCTGTGATGGTCGCCTCTGTGGTTTTGAGGCACAGCACTGAGAAGATGAAGGTCCAGCTCTGGGTTTGGCAAGGTTGGGCACGGTGGAGATCCGCTTTCTTCTCTGTGTAGTTATCTCTGCAGGTTTCTTAGCTTCGGCAGCATCACTCGAGTTATCAGCCTTATCATCGCTGGAAAATAAAAGTATTATGAAATACTTTACACTGACATTTGTAACTCTAACTTCCCAGGTAGGTTTATGCATCAACCAGGACAAACACAGAGCTACAGAAAAATACACAAGAAGCCCCATCAGAACCAACCTGTAGCACACCTCCTAATAAACTAACCATCTACAAGAACTGGCATGTTTTTTTCTAATATCAATCATGATTAATTAATGTTACTGTTACAAGCTAGTTGAGCAGTGATGCTAAACTCATTCTCCCAATCTTTTTTAGAAATGCCCCCTACTTTTCAGCTGAAAATACCAAACATCATAATACAACAAAGCTTTATTAAAAAACATCGTGCACTCAGGAAATCACAGAATCACAGAACATTAGGGATTGAAAGGAACATGCAAAGATCATCTAGTCCACTCCCCCACCACAGCAGGATCACCTCAAATGGTATGACTTCTCTCACATTCATGCTTCCTGAATCTTCAGAGACAGCCAGATGACCAATCATTAAAATGCATCAGAGAGACAGTTCCCCAAAGGCTAACACTGTCTACTGCCTTTTATGAGGGCATAATCAGGTAGACAGATGATGGCAGAGTGGTGGATGTGGTCTATCTTGACTTCAGCAAAGCATTTGACACAGTCTCACACAGCAAACTTGCAGCCAAAATGAGGCAGTGTGGTCTAGATGATCGGGTAGCAAGGTAGATGGTGAACTGGCTGCAGACAGAAGCCAGAGCATAGTGGTCAATGGGACAGAGTCTAGTTGGAGGCCTGTATCTAGTGGACTTCTCCAAGGGTCAGTACTGGGACCGGTCCTGTTCAATCTATTCATTAATGGCTTGGATGAGGGATTAGGGTGCACTGTCAGCAAGTTTGCTGATGACACAAAGCTGGGAGGTGTTGCCAACACTCCAGAAGACTGTGCTTCCATTCAGTAAGACCTGTACAGGCTGCAGAGCTGGGCAGGGAAAAAGTTAATGAAATATAACAAGGGTAAGTGTAGAGTCTTGCATCTGGGCAAGAACAACCCCAGGTACCAGTATAGGCTGGGGACTGACCTGTTGAAGAACAGTCTAGGAGAAAGGGACCTGAGGGTTCTTGTGGACAGCAGGATGACTATGAGCCAGCAATGGGCTCTTGTGGCTAAGAAGGACGAGAGCATCCTGGGGTGGATCAGAAGGGGGGTGGTTAGCAGATTGAGAGAGGTTCTTCTCTCCCTCTACTCTGCACTAGTGAGACAGTATCTGGAGTATTGTGTTCAGTTCTGGGCCCCTGAGTTCAAGGAAGACGTGAAGCTGCTTGACAGAANGACAGAGTCTAGTTGGAGGCCTGTATCTAGTGGACTTCTCCAAGGGTCAGTACTGGGACCGGTCCTGTTCAATCTATTCATTAATGGCTTGGATGAGGGATTAGGGTGCACTGTCAGCAAGTTTGCTGATGACACAAAGCTGGGAGGTGTTGCCAACACTCCAGAAGACTGTGCTTCCATTCAGTAAGACCTGTACAGGCTGCAGAGCTGGGCAGGGAAAAAGTTAATGAAATATAACAAGGGTAAGTGTAGAGTCTTGCATCTGGGCAAGAACAACCCCAGGTACCAGTATAGGCTGGGGACTGACCTGTTGAAGAACAGTCTAGGAGAAAGGGACCTGAGGGTTCTTGTGGACAGCAGGATGACTATGAGCCAGCAATGGGCTCTTGTGGCTAAGAAGGACGAGAGCATCCTGGGGTGGATCAGAAGGGGGGTGGTTAGCAGATTGAGAGAGGTTCTTCTCTCCCTCTACTCTGCACTAGTGAGACAGTATCTGGAGTATTGTGTTCAGTTCTGGGCCCCTGAGTTCAAGGAAGACGTGAAGCTGCTTGACAGAATCCAGCGTAGAGCAACAAGGATGATGAAGGAAGTGGAGCATATCCCTTATGAGGAAAGGCTGAGGTAGGTGGGTCTCTTTAACTTGGAGAAGACTGAGAGGTGACTGCATTAATGTATGTATGTAGTTATACATGTAATATGTAAAGGATGGGTGTCCCAAAGATGGAGCCAGGCTCTTCTCAGTGTCATGTAGTGATAGGACAAGGGGCAATGGGTGCAAGCTTGAACATAAGACAATCCACATCAATATCAGAATGAACTTCTTCACAGTGAGGGTGACAGAGCACTGCTGTTGGCTGCCCAGGGGGGTTGTTGAGTCTCCTTCTCTGGAAACGTTTAAAACTGACCTGGGTATGTTTCTGCATGACTTGGTCTAGGTGATCCTGCTGTGTCAGGGGTATTGGACTGAATGATCTTTTGAGGTCTCTTCCAATCCCTAATGTTCTGTGATTCTCTGAAAAGTTCATTTTTCAAGCCACAAGAAGTGATTCCTTACAATACTCTCCCTTCAGAAGGGCATCAGTGTCTGGCTTTGAAGCTAGATTACACTGAAGTACTTCTTAAATTACAAGCACAGCCATTTGTACTTTGAAGACTTCAGAAGAGCAGATTTTTGCCTCTTCACAGACCGCCTCAGTAGACTGCAGTTGGACAGAGAAGGAGGAGGAACTGGGAGTCCAAGAAAGCTGGCTCCTCCAATCCCAAGAGCATTATTTAATCTCTTCAAAAAGAGTGTCAGGCAAAAATGTCAAGAGGCCTGTGTGGGTAAACTAGGACTGCTAGACAAACTTAGACACAAGAAGAAAGCTTAAAGAGGGTGGAAACAAAGACAAGTAGCCTGGGAGGAACCCGAGTCAGGGATTTGGTCAGGGAAGTAAAATTCCAGATTGAATTAAATCTGGCTAGAAACATCATAGATTCATAGAATCGTTACAGATCGGAAGCGACGTTGAAAGATCATCTAGTCCAACCTCCCTTTTACACAACAAGACCACCTAGACCAAGTTGCACAGGAACACATCCAGTTGGGTTTTAAATGTCTCCAGTGAAGAAGACTCCACAACCCCCCTAGGCAGCCTGTTCCAGCCCTCTGATATCCTCACTGTGAAGAAGTTCCTTCTCATATTTATATGGAACCTCCTATGTTCCAGCTTGCACCCATTGCCCCTCTTCCTATCACCAGATGACACTGAGCAAAGCCTGGCTCCATTCTCTTGACACCCATCCTTTACATGTTTACAGATATTAATGAGGTCACCTGTAGGGGAACATGAGTGTGTGAGCAATCAAGTCCTTATGCTGGAGGACTTTGTTAACAGTGAAATGCAGCAGAGGAAGGTTTTAGAGGCTGCACAAGGTGCAGGGCTGGACTGCCTGCTGTCTGCAGGTGTATGGACAGCTGGCTTGTTCTAGTAAAGAACAGGGAAGTGTGCTGTCTGACCAATAGCACTGCCTGTGAGGCGGGCTGTGTGAAGTCTATATAACTTAGTGGCATTGTTTAATAAAGTGTTCATTCCTGGGTATTCTTGTGTGCGTCACTTCGTTCTCAGATGTTCCTGGGCTTTTACGAGATCATATTGGTCCGAATGTGAAAGCCTGCTAGATATCCCATGAAAACGCCTCTCCACTGATCCTGGACCCCAAACAAGTAATTTATAGCTCGTTATAGTCACCCCCCAGTCTCCTCCAAGCTAAAGAGACCCAGCTCCCTCAGCCTTTCCCCGTAATGGGGGTGACTCACTTCCTTCATCATCTTCGTTGCTCTGTGCTGGATACCCTCTAGCAGCTCTGTGTCCTTCTTG
>VXBP01009797.1:24101-34695 GCA_013400115.1 Rhinopomastus cyanomelas | reverse complement strand
TTCTTCTTCCTCTTCAGTTTGCCTAGTAATTCCCTCGTTAACCACGCAGGTTTCTTGGCTCCCTTCCTTGATGTATTCCTTTGTCATTATAGATGACAATGAGCAGAGCCTCGCTCCATCCCCCTGACATCCACCCTTCACATATTTATAAACATTAATGAGGTCACCCCTCAGTCTCCACATCTCCAGACTAGAGACCCAACTCCCTCAGCCTTTCCTCATAAGGGAGGTGTTCTACTCTCTTCATCATCTTCATGTCTCTGCGCTGGACTCTCTCCAGCAATTCTGTGTCCCTGTTGAACTGAGGGGCCCAGAACTGGACACAATATCCGGATGTGGTCTCACCAGTGGAGAGTAGATGGGGAGGAGGACCTCTCTCAATCTGCTACCCACCCAGTTTCTGATCTACCTCAGGATACTGTTGGCCTTCATGGCCACAAGGGCACATTATTGGCTCATGGTTGTCCTACTGCCCACCAGGACCTACACTTTCTTCTAAACTAGTCTCCGACAGGTCAGTCCCCAGCCTGTACTGGTACCTGGGGTTGTTCTTGTCCAAATGCAAGACTCTACACTTGCCCTTGTTAAATTTCTTC
The DNA here is from genome assembly GCA_013400115.1 of Rhinopomastus cyanomelas. NCBI lineage: Eukaryota > Metazoa > Chordata > Aves > Bucerotiformes > Rhinopomastidae > Rhinopomastus > Rhinopomastus cyanomelas. The sequence goes on along the minus strand of VXBP01009797.1, from coordinate 34,099 downwards.
CCATCCAGCCTTCCAGCCTGTGCAGGTGCTGCTGAATGGCACCACAGCCTGTTGAGTGCTGGCCACTCCTCCCAGCTTTGTGTCATCAGCAAACTTGCTGACAGTGCATGCCAATCCCTCATCCACATCATCAATGAACAGATTGAATAGGACTGGTTCCAGTACCAACCCTTGAGGGACTCCACTAGATACAGGCCTCCAACTAGACTCTTGTCCCATTGACCACTACTCTCTGGCTTCTATCATGCAGCCAGTTCACGATCCACCTCACTACTCAATCCTCCAGTTCACACTGCCTTAGTTTGGCTGTGAGGATGCTATTGGAGACTGTGTCAAATGCTTGAAGTCAAGACAGACCACATCCTCTGCTTTTACATCATCTATCCACCTGGTTACGTTTTCATAAAAAGCCGGCTATCAGGTTGGTCAAGCATGATTTCCCTTTGGTGAAGCCATGCTGACTGTTCCTAATGACCGTCTTGTCCTTGATGTACCTAGAGACAGCACCAAGGAAAAATTATACCATAACCTTTCCAGGAATGGAGGTGAGGCTGACCAGTCTGTAGTTACCTGGGTCCTCCTTCTTACCCTTTTTGAAGATTGGAGTGACAGGTGAAACCAGAGTGGTGTTTTAGATTACTTACTCTAAGTATTCTCAGGACTGATCAGAAGACATAAACATGAAGAATGCTTTGGAATGTAAAACAAATTCAGGATGCATGTTACGTCAACTTTTATTTACATAAGGCATCAAAATTGCCCTTTTTTAACAAAAGGGTCATTTTCCCTTTTACCAGTACTTTGGTAGAAGAAATATCACATTTCGAGGACCAGTACTCACCAGTATACTTGTTCTCAACAAACAAGTACAACTCAACTACCAAAATGAAAAACCAAGCACAAAAGTTCTAAGCATAATATTTCATTACTTCATTAATCACTGTGTAGAATGAAGAATTAAGGCTTGTTTGCATCACAATGATGATCAACCATGCATCATTTATTCCCACAAAGAATAAAGTTAATTTCCAGCTGGAACAGGAATAGCAAAACAATGTCTGGTATAATCCCCATATTGTCTACATTAAAAAACCCCCCAACATTTGGCATCAATTAGATTGAAAAGGAGGGGGAAAGTGAGAGGAAAACACAAAATGGCGCTTGCTTCAGAGTCCTTTATAAGCGTTTCCAGTGTCCATTAGCAGGAATCCTTCAGTTTAAGAATGAAAAACACTAAAGTTATAGTTCCACTGATTGTGAATATGAAGTGTCTACAGAAAACACAGTTTGGAATACGGAATTCCACACAGAGATCCCCAAGTAAGATGGCGTATATACATTGAGCTGAGCCTGTTCAATAGGTTTCATTTATAAAAATGGTAAACCGGTACTATGTTTCAGCCTGACTTAATAATTCCTGAGTTTTAGATCACTGCTGAGCCACAGCAGACAAAACTCTGAATGGTGTAGTGAAAAGTTTTGTAAATCACTTTCAGCATTAACATGTATGTTGATCAGCAACTTTCAATCATCAACAAAAGTCAGTCTTCCTGGTCCTTCATTTTTCATCCACCGCCGATACCTCTTCCATCGGGGATCCAGGGCCATCTTCTTCTTTAATTCCTCCTCTTGCTCTCGTTTATAGACCTCATGGACAGACAAAAGTTCTTAATAAGGCAGAAGATACAGCTTAAGTGAGCAAACTGAAGGTACATATAAGAGTTCAACCATTTGCCAGCTTTTTGTTTTTACAGAAGACTGAATTGCAAGACAGCAGCAGACCTTGACCAACATTCATTATCTAGACAGAATACTGCTGTGGAAAATTCTCAACTAAGTTAATATCTCCACATTAAGTAGTGGCAGTAACAAATGATAAGTAATTGCATTCTATCAATAAATAACATCACTGTAATGAAATCTACAATTACCAGCAAAGTATATTAAAAAACCAAGAGCATCCTCATACTTGCTCTGTAAGGCAATTCATACAGTTAGTATACAATTTCGCACCAAACAGGTTTATGTCATCTCAGTGCCATCTGACTTATCAGGAAAAGTAACTAAAAATAAGATTCTCCTATGCATGAACAAGATTTTAAAAATATTTCACAGAATCACAAAACATTAGGGATTGGAAGGGACCTCGAAAGATCCTCTAGTCCAATCCCCCTGACACAGCAGGATCACCTACACCAAGTCACACAAGAACACATCCAGGCAGGTTTTAAACATTGCCAGTGAAGGAGACTCCACAACTTCATTGGGCAGCCTGCTGCAGTGCTCTGTCACCCTCAATGGGAAGAAGTTCCTTCTCAGGTTGATGTGGAACCTCCTATGTTCCATCTTACAACCATTGCCCCTCACCCTATCACTACATGACATTGAGAAGAGCCTGGCTCCATCTTCCTGACAACCACCCTTCAGATATTTATAGACATGAATGAGGTCACCCCTCAGTCTTTGTTTCTCCAAGCTCAAGAGACCCAGCTCCCTCAGCCTTTCCTCATAAGGGAGGTTTTCTACTCCTTCTATCATCTTCATCAGTGATCATGTTATAAGAGTTATTAGGAAAGTAAAAAAACGGAACTAAAAAACATTTCTCATTGTAAAGCTCCATGAAGTGTACCCTGCACTGAGTTGTTGGTCATTCATGTCCTAATAGGACACTGGAAAACTGAACAAGCTGCAGACAAGAACAGATGTGACTGAAGAACATAGAAGCTTTTTGTGAAGAAAGGGGCCTATAAGATGGCTGGAGAAGAACTGTTCACAACGGTATGTAATGACAGGATGAGGGGGTCACGATTTTAAGCTAGAAAAGCACAGATTTAGGCAGGACAAGAGGAAATGTTCTTTAACCTGAGGGTGGTGGATCACTGGAACAGGCTACCAAGAGAGGTAGTAGAGGCCCCATCCCTGGAGACATTCATGGTCAGGCTTGATGGGGCTCTGGGCAATCTGTTCTAGTTAGAGATGTCCGTGCTTGTTGAAGGGGATTAGACTAGATGCCCTTTGGAGGTCCCTTCCAACCCAGAAAGTACTGGTCAATGGGACAGTCTAGTTGGAGGCCTGTATCTAGTGGAGTCCTGCAAGGGTTGGTACTGGGACCAGTCCTATTCAACCTTTAATTAATGACTTGGATGAGGGATTAGAGTGCACTGTCAGCAAGTTTGCTGATGACATAAAGCTGGGAGGAGTGGCTGACACCCCAGCAGGCAGTGCTGCCATTCAGTGGGACCTGGACAGGCTGGAGAATTGGGCAGAGCGAAATGTAATGAAGTATAACAAGGGCAAGTGTAGAGTCTTGCATCTGGGCAAGAACAGCCCCAGGTACTAGTATAGGCTGGGGACTGACCTGTTGGAGAGCAGTGAAGGAGAAAGGGATCTGGGGATCCTGGTGGACAGCACATGACCATGAGCCAGTAATGTGCCCTTGTGGCCTAGGCGGCCAATGGCTTCCTGGGGTGGATCAGAAGGGGGCTGGCTAGCAGATCGAAAGACGTTCTCCTTCCCCTCTACTCTGCCCTGATGAGACCACATCTGGAATATTGTGTCCGGTTCTGGGCCCCTCAGTTCAAGAGGGACACAGATTGCTGAAGATAATCCAGCATAAAGCCATGAAGATTATAAAGGGAGTAGAACACCTTATGAGGAAAGTCTGAGGGAGCTGGGTCTCTTTAGTTTGGAGAAATGGAGACTGAAAGGCGACCTCATTAACGTTTATAAATATGTGAAGGGTGGGTCTCAGGAAAAAGGAGCCTGGCTCTTCTCAGTGTCATCTAATGATAATACAAGGGGCAATGGTTGTAAGCTGGAACACAGGAGGTTCCACATCAATATGGGAAGGAACTTCTTCCCATTGAGGGTGACAGAGAACTGGAATGGGCTGCCAAGGTGGGTTGTGGAGTCTCCTTCTCCAGAGACATTTAAAACCCGCCTGGGTATGTTCCTGTACAACTTGGTCTAGGTGATCCTGCTGTGGCAAGGAGATTGGACTTGATGATCTTTCGAGGTCCCTTGCAATCCCTAATGATTCTGTGATTCTGTGAAACACCTAAGCATATTTTTCAGCCTAGAAAACATATGACTAAGTTTCAAGTAAGGATATGGTAGTAGTGCAGATGCAGTAAGAGAAGAGAGAACAAAGCATGAAAAAACAGAAAAACCCATCTGCTACACAGACTCCTGAATGATCTAGAAGACACTGTGTTTTAATAAATCTCAAGAGTGACTACATTAAGTTCATTAAACAAAAACTCATTAAAGCAATTACCCAGAAATACACCAATTCCTTCTCAGGAAGTCTCAAAGCTTCAAATTAGACTGACTAAACACTGCTACATAGAGTCATAGAAACTTTACGGTTGGAAGTGACCTCCAAGACCATCAAGTCCAACTGTTAACCCAATGCCACCACCCCCACTAAAGTGTAGATGTTTCCAAGCATCACATCTACACTTTTCTGGAACATTTCCAGGGACAGTGACTCCACCACCTCCCTGGGCAGCCTGTTCCAGTACTTGACTACTCTTTCAGTTAAGGAATTTTTCCTAGTATCAACCTACACTTTCCCTACTTGAGGCCATTTCCTTTTCTCCTATTGCTAGTAACTTGGGAGAAGTGACTGACCCCCACATCTCCACAATCTCCTTTCAAGTGGTTTTAAAGGATTCTAAGTATCCCCTCAAAGTCCTTTTCTTCAAGTTAAACAACCCCAGTTCCTCTAGCCACTCCTCATCAGACCTGTCCTCCAGGCCCTTCACTAGCTGTGTTGCTTTGGTCCAGCACTTCAATGACTTTCTTGCACTGAGATACTCAAAACTGGCATATTGCAGATGAAGATTCACTAGTGCAGAGAACATGGGGACAATCCCGTCTTTACTCCTGTTGGTCACACTATTTCTGATGCAGGCCAGGATGCTGTTAGCCTTCTTCACTATCTGGGCACACTGCTGATTCATGTTTAGTTGTCAGCACCCCTAGGTTTTTCTTCATTGAGCAGTTCTCCAGCAATCCTCTCAGCTTTTAGCATTGCATGGGGTTGTTGGACCAAAGTGAGGACCCAGCACTTGGCATTACTAAACCTCGCTGACCTTGGCCCATCAATCCAGCCTGTCCAGGTCCCTCTGCAGGGCTTTCCTATGATCCAGGAGATCAACAGCACCCACGCAATTTGATGTCACCTGCAAACTTGCTGAAGATGCCTTCAATCCCCTCATTCAGATCACTGATAAAGATGTTAAACAAGAATGGCCCCAATACTGAGCCCTGGGAAACACTGCTTGTAACTGGCCACCAATCTGATTTCACTCCATTCAACACAAGTCTCTGGGCTTGGCCACACTGTCAGTTTTTTACCCAGCAAACAGCCCACCTGTCTAAACCAGAAGCCACCAGCTTCTCTAGAAGGCTGTGGGAGCCTGTGTCCAGTGCTTTGTTGAAGTAACAAGTAAATGAATTCTGGGTAAATAACATCCACAGCCTTCTCCTCATCCACTAGCCGGGTCACCTGGTCATACACAGAGACCAAGTTGGTCAAGGCTCTTCATAAACCCATGCTGGCTGGCCCTGATCCCCTGGCTGTCCTGCGCTTGCTGTGTGAGCAAGCTCAAGATGAATTACTCCATAATCTTCCCTGGTACCAAGATCTAGTAGACAGGCCTGCAGTTGCCTGGGTCAGCCTACCAGCCCCTCTTGTAGATGGGCATTACATTAGCAGCCTCCAGTCATCTGGGACGTCCCTGGTTAGTGAGAGTGTTGACAGATGATGGAGAGTGTCTTGTCAAGCTTCTGCACCAGCTCCCTCAGCACTCTTAGACAGATCCCATAAAGGTGCTAGTGTAATGTATTTTTCACTAAAAATCAACCAGGAGTAATGAGTCTGGGTTAAAGAGACTCCAATTCTGCCAAATACAGGTCTTTTATATTCAGTGACCAACACATCAGTAGTTGGAAAAGCCATGCAGTTCTTTTTCCACTTCATTCTACCTTACTTTCTCCATATAACACCTGCTTTAACAATAACATTACTCAATCTTTGGACTTTGAGGGTTTTTTTCTAGCAAACCCATCATCAATAAACTTGTGTACCTGTTGACTAACCCTTTCTTTACACTAGCACAACTTTACTATTATCACAGTATCACAGTATTACCAAGGTTGGAAGAGACCTCATAGATCATCAAGTCCAACCTGTTACCACAGAGCTCAAGGCTAGACCATGGCACCAAGTGCCATGTCCAATCCTGCCTTGAACAGTCCCAGGGACGGCGACTCCACCACCTCCCTGGGCAGGCCATTCCAGTGGCCAATGACTCTCTCCGTGAAGAACTTTCTCCTCACCTCAAGCCTAAATTTCCCCAGCGCAGCTTGAGGCTGTGTCCTCTTGTTCTGGTGCTGGCTGCCTGAGAGAAGAGAGCAACCTCCTCCTGGCCACAGCCACCCCTCAGGTAGCTGTAGACAGCAATAAGGTCTCCCCTGAGCCTCCTCTTCTCAAGGCTAAACAATCCCAGCTCCCTCAGCCTCTCCTCACAGGGCTTGTGCTCAAGGCCTCTCACCAGCCTCATTGCCCTTCTCTGGACACGTTCAAGCACCTCAATGTCCTTCTTAAATTGAGGGTTTCCAGATTAACCCACCCCTGCATACTTTGAAAGAAGCATTCTCTTTTCTTTGGTGCCATGCCATCAGCAAATGCAGTTCTGCCAATGTCCCATTTATTTTCCCAGCATATGCAGAGCAGCAGCAATATCCCCTCTTCCCCTTAAGTTGGCCAAGTTCATATTATCTTCTTTTTCAAGAAGCCTCCCACTCAGATGGCCCCCAGATAAGCTTCTTTGGAACAGTAAGTGTTTTGTCAGTCTGCCGTATCCCAGCATCCCAAGCAATTCTGGTCTGCAAATTCCATGCTATGCCTCATGTTCTTTCAATGCTGTCACAGAAAGTTTAAAGATGATACATTTGGTCTTCAGAAGTCAGCTATCATAGAATCATAGAATTATTACGGATTGGAAGGGACCTCGAAAGATCATCTAGTCCAATCCCCCTGACACAGCAGGATCACCTACACCAAGTCACACAGCAACATATCCAGGCAGGTTTTAAACATCTCCAGTGAAGGAGACTCCACAACGTCCCTGGGCAGCCTGTTCCAGTGCTCTGTCACCCTGTCTATAGCAAAAGTAGCAGTTGTGCCCAATGGTACTTCATTAGCTGTCTCAATTAGGAATACAGCATAGCAATAACAGTACCTGACTCACTGAAAGCCAACAAGCTACCGAAGGACAGGGGTTTTTTAAAAAAGCTAGGAATGAATGTCTCAAAACAGTGATTAAATAGGAGTTTCACATGACGCAGGTAATTCATATTACCAATTGTTACTGTTCAGAGAACACTCTTCAACCTACAGTATAAACCTGATTATACCACACTGTTACAAGCAAGCCTTTAATGAGTTTAAATCTGCTATATGCAGATTCCTGAACAATCACAGGTAGATGTTCCTTGCCTATGCAAATCCCTTCCTATATCCATGGATCAGGAGCTGTTGTCTACTAGTTCATTTGTGGTCAAAGCACACCAAGCAGTGGTCTTAACTATTTGCAATTTAGGAAGCCACAGCTAAAATTGAAGCAATGATTCAGACAGCCTTCCCATGTACCTTCATAAAACAGCTGTTATAACAAACTTTACCACAAGAGCTACCCACCTCATAGTTTTCTCGTATCCACAGTTGCCGTTCAAGAAATGTTTCTTTTTGGTGATCTTCTAGGCTGTCAAACTGAGACTGAGACATTTTCATGTACCTTCGTATGATGTACAGCTTCTCTTCCACACCGTACTCTTGCCCTTTAATATTGAAACAGTAAATCCACCAACAGTACCAAACCATGTATTTGCAAAAGTAAAAAGGAGCAAGAAGGATCTGAAATAAAAGGATATCAAATATCTTGGGCTTCTGATAACCGCCTTTTATATCTATTTTATTTTTAATAATGTCTTTGATGATTTCTTCCTCTTTTTCACGAATTTCTACTTTAGGCCGCCTGTTCTTGCTTTTTTCTTTAGTTTTGTTGAGTAAACCTTGTTGCCTGGCAATCTCAGTAGCTTGTATACGGTATTTTGGCACAGTAGCTAAGTAGTTGATAGCTTCATTGTAACTACTCCACCAGCTGAAGAACTGTAATTGAAGAATGGTAAAAGTAAAAAACATGTTTTTATACAGACAACTTCCAATTTGAAGGTTTGCCCAGGAAAAAAAAAAGGCTTTAATAAACTTTTAGCCACATTACATTACAGCAAGGGAGAACACTGAAGGTAACAGTACTTCCTCTGCAGTATTCACAATCACTACCCCTTGTTCTTGTAAGAGACTTCCACCACCCCCATGCCTGTTCAAGTACAATACAGCAGAGAGGTAACAGTCTCAGAGGTTTCCTGGAGTGTGCAGAAGATGGTTTCCTGACACAGTTGGTGAGGGAGCCAAGTAGTGAAGTTCCCTCATGGACTTGTTCCTTGTGAAAAGGGATGGACTTATAGGGAAAATAATGGCCCCCATTGCCAAGACCGACTTGGGCATAGTGATCATGAAATGAAAGATTTGATCTTGGAGAAGTAAGCACAGGAGTTAGCACCACATCCACCTTGGACTTTCAGAGAGCTGATTTTGGCCTGTTCAGGAGACAGACAGGCAGAGTCCCTTAGGACACTCCTGAAGGACAAAAGTGTCTAGGGAAGCTGGACATACTTAAAGAAGAAAGCCTTAAGGTGTAGGAGCAGGCTGTCCCTGTGTGCCAAAAGGCAAGCCAGCAGGAAAGAAGACCAGTCTGGCTGACCAAGGAGCTTTGGCTGGAACTCCCAGAGAAAAGGAGAGACTATGGCCTTTGCACGCGGGGGCAGGCAGGTCATGAGGACAACAGAAACATAGTGAAGATATGCAGGAAGAGAAGTAGAGCCAAAGCCCAGCCAGAACCAGACCTGGCAACTGCCATGAAAGAAACAAAAAAGTTTCTATGAATACATTAATGACAAAAGGAGGACTGTGGAGAATTTGATATGTTATTGGATGCAGGGGGAACCCTAGTGATGAAGGATGAGAAAAAGGCTGAGGTAGTGAATGCCTTCTCTGTCTCAGTCTTTAACAGTAGGACTAGCTGTTCTTTGCACACCCAGCCACTTCTGGTGAAAAACAGAGAGGAGGAGCAGAATGAGACCTCCATAATGGACTGGAAATGGTTTGTGACCCTCTACTCCACTTGAACATACACACGTCTGTGCAGCCAGATGGTTTTACATCCAAAAGTGCTCAAGGAGCTGTCACATGCATTCAGTAAACCATTGTCCAAAATCTGTCACCAGTTCTGCCTAAACAGTAATGAGTAATGACACAGTGGACTGGAGATTAGCAAATGTGATGCCCTGCTACAGGAAGGGCTGGAAGAAGGACCTGCGAAACTACAGAACCACTGGTCAGACCTCAGTGCCAGGAAAGGCTATGGAACAAATAGTTTTCAATTACACTGTGCACTAAATATCCTGTAAATACAGGATAACCAGGACATGAGTTGTTCAGAGTCTTGTGTGGCAGGGACAGAATAGCTACCAGAACCACAACCCTGGACTTCAGGAGGCCAACTTTGGCCTTTTCAAGCAATTGCTAGGGGAAATCCCATGGGACAGGGTACTGGCAGGCAAGGGAGCTCAGGATAGCTGGTCAACATTAAAAGACTGCTTTCTTGAAGCACAAGAAATTAGTATCCCAACAAGGAATAAGTCAAGGAAGGGAGCCAAAAGACCCGCGTGGTTAAACAGGGAACTACTGGGCAAACTGAAGAAGAAGAAGAAAGCCTATAGGTCATGGAAGGAGGGGATGGCCACTTGGGGTGATTATAAAGCTCTGGTGAGAGAAGGTAGGGATGCAACTAGAAAGGCCAAGGCCTCTTTGGAATTAAACCTTGCAAGAGAGGTCAAGGGCAACAAAAATGGCTTCTTCAAATACA
>VXBP01009797.1:0-19746 GCA_013400115.1 Rhinopomastus cyanomelas | reverse complement strand
TGGCCACTTGGGGTGATTATAAGGCTCTGGTGAGACAATGTAGGGATGCAACCAGAAAGGCCAAGGCCTCCTTGGAATTAAACCTTGCAAGAGAGGTCAAGGGCAACAAAAAGGGTTTCTTCAAATACATCACAGGTAAAGCTAATGCTAGAGGCAACGTAGGCCCCCTGCTGAAGGAGGTGGGTACCCTGGAGACAGAGGATACAGAGAAAGCAGAGATATTCAACACTTTCTTTGCCTCTGTCTATACTTCTCCAGGCTCTCTTAATATCAAGCCCCAGACTGCTCAGACTCCAGAGGAAGTCAAGGCAAGAGAGAAGCCTGCCTTGGTTGATGAGGACTTGGTTAGGGATAATTTGAGCAAACTAGACGTACACAGATCCACGGGCCCAGATGGGTTGTAACCACATGTACTAAGGGAGATGGCGGAAGTCATTGCTAGGCCACTCTCCATCATCTTTTCCAAGTCATGGGGATCAGGGGAGGTGCCTAGGGACTTGAGGATAGCAAATGTCACTCCAGTCTTCAAAAAGGGAAAGAAGGAAGACCCAGGTAACTATAGACTGGTCAGCCTCACCTCCATCCCAGGAAAGGTGATGGAACAATTTGTTCTAGAGGCTGTCTCCAGGCACATCAAGGACAGGAGGGTCATTAGGGACAGTCAGCATGGCTTCAACAAAGGGAAAGTCATGCTTGACCAATCTGATAGCCTTTGATGAGGGCATAACCAGGTGGATGGATGATGGCAGAGCAGTGGATGTGATCGATCTTAAGTAAGGCATTTGAAACAGTCTCTCACAACCATCCTTGCAAACAAACTGAGGCAGTGTGGCCAGGATTTTCAGGTAGTGAGGTGGATTGTAAACTGGCTGCAGGGTAGAAGTCAGAGAGTAGTGGTCAATGGGACAGAATCTAGTTGGANGGGTGACCTCATTAATGCCTGCAAATATTTGAGGGGTGGGTGTCAGGAGGATGGAGCCGGGCTCTTCTCAGTGTCATCTCGTGATAGTACAAGGGGCAGTTAGGTGTGAGCTGGAACAGAGGAGGTTCCACAACAACATGAGAAGGAACTTCTTCCCAGTGAGGGTGACGGAGCACTGGAAGGGGCTGCCCAGGGAGGTTGTGGAGTCTGCTGCCTCTGGAGACACTCAAAACCTGCCCAGACATGTTCCTTTGCAACATGATCTAGGGGATCCTTTAGTGGCAGGGGGATTGGACTGGATAATCTTTTGAGGTCCCTTCCAATCCCTAATGATTCTATGATTCTGTGTTTTTGCACAACTAATGGTTACACTTAATGACCTTAAAGGTCTTTTCTAACTAAAACAATTCTATGATTACAGAAGCTATAACTCGTAGTCCAATTGTAAGAAGATAACTGGAAAATAGACATACAGATGTTTATCTCACAGCAATATGCAGTGATGAAGCAGGACAAGCAGACCCTGTTCAGACTGGTTTTGTTCATAAGAAGATATTGTTTCTCCCAAAGATAAATACTAAACTGTACTAGCCATTCTTGGAAGCACTCTTAGATTTATAAAGTAGATGGAGTACACTCATTTTACTACAGTAACCCACTAAAAATAACTAGTTAAACATGGATTAAGTACAGGATAATCTTAATAGTCTGCTAGGATTCACTTTATGAGATTCAACCTCACTCTCTAATCTCCAAATACCATCAGAATTTCAAAAGCTCAAAAATCCACAAACAAAAAAAGAACAAATACAGCACCTGGGATGAACAGGTCTTAAAGCAGAAACACTTTTGACAAGTGTTTCATACTTTTCACCAAGACAAAGGGCAGACAAATACATGCTGCACAACTAGCAAAGGCCAAGAAACAGAAACAAGAGAAAACAAGAGAGTGGCAAACCAGTTTATACAGGTATTAACTGAATTTGTGATCATCTGAAGCTGGAATGCAAGCAAGTTTGTGTCTCCACTTAGAGCCAAATGAAGAGGTAAGAGGCAAAATGAAAGCCTGCCATTGGAAGTAAATCTGAAGTTGTTCAGCTGCATGTCACTGCATTGTGATCAACAGATGTGTAACTTCTAAAATCCAAATAAAAATACATCTATCTGCACCACACAATAAGCTGTTCATCTCTGAAACTTCTTTGCTATTTTTAAATGACATTTTGAACCAGTAATCCAATAGATGCTAAAGGGTTATGCATCTTCTTCCACTTAAAATGTTTGTCAGCTGTAGCAAATGTTTTCTCATTCAAAGGCCTTTTTCTTGACCTTCAATCTAACAACCCCAAAGCAAACTCTGCTGAACGGAATTAACTTCTCCCCCAAATTCACTGTGGAATTTAAAATACATTGCAATCTAAGATTCACACATTAGTAAACTCTTGATATATAGGCCTATAAGACAAATTGAGTCTTGCATCTATTTTGTAAAAAAATTACTTGCACAGCTTGACAAACAGATACACATTTACTTGGAGTACTAGATCTGCCTGTGTTCAGAAGTAGGCTATTCTGAGCGTGCCATGAAGAACTTAGTAACTTCTTCCTAGAAACAAGTGAATTTTTCTGAAGTGTCCTATGATTTAAGGAAACTATGATTTAATCTCTACCTTTACCAAAGGTGCTGAGGAAGGTCAGAAGTCTGCTCAGTATGTCCTGACTTGAGATTTGTTACAGATACTACTCAGTTTATCGCAGCAGAGAGGAATGGGCCTCCTCTCTGACACTGTATAATACCTGGCATGTGACAAGAGCTGCAGCTACCTCTCTTCCCATGCACAAGCTCACTGAACAGCGTGACATAAATGTGAAATTTTACCTGAAACACGGAAATTGCACACACTGTAACTAGAATCACTATTTTGACATCCACTTTAGGTGCCAATCTCCTGCTGTAGTAGTGATAGTAATGTCTATAATACTCTTCAGGATGATCCAACATGTAGTCATAATCTTTACGTGTTTCTTCATCCTGCAAGATGAAAGGAAAACATGCACAGGTTCAGCCTCCTGTTTTCTTCTATTCTGTTACAACTCTGTTCTGCTTCTCATTAATGACCATGCTGCTAGCAGACAGGCAATAAACCAATCAAGTATGAAGCACAGCACAGAAGCTTTGGTCCTTTTTTTCATACTCTCAATTAATTTGTTCTCATACTCATCTGCCCACACACATCTGACATACACAGCCTCGATGCATAAGCGTACACTGTATGAAGTCCTTTAACAATCAAATGCATACAGGCAACTGAAATCCACATAATTTTTATTTTTAATTTCAGAATAAGAAATCCAGGTGGGCTAAAGCTAACTGAAATAGCTCAAGAACATTTCTCAGATGAGAAAGAGATGAATAAAGGGCTGTGGAAGCTGTCCAACAGAAGACTGTTAGTGTCAAAACACTGACATTGGTCTCAGAGCTTTAATTATTTTCACCAATGTTCTCAAGAGATGAGAATTTAAATTCCGATAGCCTCAACTGCATCCCTTTTCTAGCTGCAAAAAGTCACCCTTTTTTTTCCTCTGTTGCAGGCTTAAAACACAAGCTTATGTATTGATTTCTGAGTTTCATCTTTGCCAAGTCACATATTTTGCCCTGACAAACCTCCTTTTCAGATCCCAAACCACTGTTACGCTGAAGTCAAATCTCCTCTCACGCACATTCGGAGACTGCAGACGATAAGCACCCGTGGACCAGTGTGTGAGGGACTATCAATCTTTCAGTGTCTTTTAAAGCAATTAACTTTTCGCCTCCCAACACCTGACCGATATCCGTGCGCCACCGGGCCACTGCTACCGGGGACCACCTTTCCCTCGGCCCCACACAAACCGCCCCGGACGCCGACTCCGCCCCCGATACGAGACCGCTGGTGTCACTGTCTCTTACCGGAGCGGCTCTGGCCGCGGCGGCGGTCCCAATCTCTCACCTTGAGGGTCTCGTAAGCGGTGGCGATGAGGAGGAACTTCTCGTGCGCAGCCTGCGCGTCGCCTCCGTCCGGTGCCGCCGCTTCCCCGCGGTACCGGTCGGGGTGGTACTTGCGGGCCAGCTGCCGGTAGGCGCGGGCGATCTCGGCTTTGCTGGCTTGGCGGCTGACGCCTAGCACCTCGTAGCAGACGCGACGTCCGCAGTACAGGCCCTCTGTCAGGCCCCGCGCCGTCCGCGGCAGCACCAGCAGCAGCAGAGCCGCCCACAGCCAGCGCCGCCGGCCCGGCCCACCGCCGCCGAACGCCGCAGTCGCCATCTCGCTGCTGCCGCCAGGGTCCCCACCGCCGGGGTCGCCGTCGCCGTCGCCGTCGCCGTCGCCGTCGCCGTCGCCACAGCCGTGCGCAAGCGCCTCCAAACGCATCCGGGAAGCTGAGCCGGAAGATGATGCGGCTCCGCGATATCACGTGCGGGAGGCGGAGCCGAGAGAGCGGCATACGGCCCCGCCCTGCATTGCGACCACGAAGCGTGGGGTAGCGGGAGTTTGGGCGTGTTCTTCGCTGATCTCCTCCAGCCTGCCTCTCCGGGCAGAAAGCACTTCCTGAGTCTGCGCTGTTTTAAGCTCCTTTTGGCAGGATTAGAGTCTGGCGCGGTGGGTTCTGTGCGGTCAAACATCAGCCAGTGCGTGCATACAAGCGATCCATGGGATCCAGCCCATACCCTGCAGGTGTGTTAGAAAACACCCCTGCTGCTACCGTTGTCTAATGTATATACAGCTGTGGTAAAGGGTCATAAAATCCTTTAAGGCCAGCGTTTTGCCTCACAGCTGTGGTTGCATGTCTGCTGCCACAGCATTTTATAGTCCGAAAGGTTGTTTTGGGACCACGGACCAGAGTTCCACTTCACTGTGACAGAAATATTACTTTCATATGAGACCTTTCTCAGGAGAACTGGGGTTAATGTGTGATGCTGGGAATGCCCACCATAAAAACACAGCCAGTCAGTGTGCACACGCTGCTCTTCTGCCCTTCATTCCTTTGTGCATTAACTAGTGTTTTATCATTTCCTTAGGCGATGGGGGAGTCCCAAACGCACTTCCTTAAGAAAACCAACATTCCATCTATGTGCTGCTTGCCAGAGGCCAGCCTCCCCCTTTAACGAAGCAAAAAATTTCCAAAGCCACCTTTGCCACCTTTTTTTCCTTTTGAATTGAGAAAGCAGCTGGTTCGTTGTATTACCTGAAGATCACTTCTCCAAGAAGAACTGGCCCTGAAAAAGTCACCAGCATGCCCTAGTAATAAAAAAGAAGATGCTCCTAAATACTTGTTTGTCACCAGTGCTAACCCGCGGCCGCCTCAGCTGCAGGGAGAGAGATGGCAGGGAAGGAAATGCATGAAGGAAGCGATGCCCACAGCTGGGCCTCGTGCCGGGGCAGTCGCGGCCCGGAAGAGAGTGCGGAAGCAGGGCAGGAGAACAGCCAGGATAATACACGATGTAGCTCGGCTGTGCCAGGCTGCAGGCGGGGCTGAGCCGGGTTATGGAAGGGCCGTGGGAGGTGCTGTGGGCGGGAACCGCCGCGCAGGGGCTGTTGGCGGCACCGACGGCCTATAGGGGGCGCTGGCGCGCCGCCGCGGGCCATTCCTCTCCTGAGTCCGTATCTGGTGCGCGCACGGCGGCTGCTATGGAGGTCAGCGCGGACTCCGGTCAGTGTGTGCCTCAGCTGCGCCTCTCCTTGCGACCCAGCGGCAAGCGCGGGCGGAGCGGGGCGGGGCGGGCAGGACAACAGGCGGTACAAAACCCGGCGGTGCCTGAGCAGAGCCCTGGGCCGATGCTTGCGCGTGGTGGGGGTGGGCGCGAGGCTGATGGCTCAGCTCTTTCTAAATATAAATTGACGGTGACGGCAGGGCGGAGGCTGACAGGCCTCGCTGTCCCTCGCGGCGTTTGGCGTCGGGAATAGCCGCACGGAGAAAGAAGGGGAAGAGGGGGGCGGCAGCCGGCCGGTGCCGATAACGGAGACGAGGGGCGGGGGCAGTGGTCGGGGCTGGAGCCGGGCAGCTGCAGCGCGTCTCTCACCGCCTCCTTTTCCCTCTCTCCCTCCCTTCCTCCCCAGCCGGCAACATGGCTGCGGCCGCTGCGGCTGCCCAGGACGAGCTCAGTAAGTGGCTGCGGCGCCGGCGGTTCCCGATCAGTTCGTCGCCACGGGGGAGTGGGTGGGGCGCGGCGCAGCGACGGGGCCGGGGTCTCTAATCGTCTGGGGGCTCCGACCCCAGCCCGGTGATGTGGTAGCGGCGGCGAGGCCAGCCTCGGACAGCCATGTCGGGAAGAGGAAGTTGAAGGCAGTGGTAGGGGCCGCCCCTCAGCCCCGGGCTGCCCTCTCCCGCAGCTGCCCGGCGGCATGACCTTGCTGGGAAGAGGGGGTGGGGGCGGTGGCTGCGGTGCTGGGCTATCAGGGCCTGGCAGCCCTGAAAGGGCGAGGAGCAGGAATAGTAGCTCAGGCTGTCGGCCCTCGCCTTGCTTTGTTCTATCGCAGCCTTCTGACTACAAAGCCAGTGCGAAAACAATGCTTGCTGAAATATTCATGTTCTGGCGGGGCAGGGCTGTGTCTCTGGGCAGGTGTGTCAGCGCGTCCCTAGCCTCTGCAGATCTTGCACATGATTAGAGCAATCAGAAGCAGAGGTGCCTCAGGGGAAGCCCAGCTTAGTGCTGTGGTCACCTACAAATCCTTGTCTCAGTCTAGCACCCTAAACGATGACCTTCTCTTTGAAGAAGCCTGCAAAAATATAAAGAACGTTTTAAATTTCCCTGCTTTTCTTGTCTTGGAATATGGCTAGTTCTTGGACATACATTACATATGGATCAGTCAAGTGACCAGGCCTTTAACTGCCCTGAAATAGTGCTTGGCAACTACCAGAGAAGAAGGGCAAGAAGAAATAACTTTTGAGCATATTTGTGCTATTTGTTTGTAGTTTATTGGTTTTCAGCGCTAAGGCTGTTACGTGTGATGTGCTACTTGGCTATTTTTGTTTTCTCAGTGTGCTGCTCTGTAGATAACATCCTTGTAGTTTTTGTTAGATGTTATAGGAGTTAAGCTGAGTGGAATAAGGCATATCATAACGGTGGGGATGTCATTTATGTAGCCAAAGAGCCAGGATCTCTGGGTGGAGTAAGAGGGATCTTTGAGTTACACTGATGGTTGAATTGCAGAACACAAATGCCAAGCTATTTACAAGGGTTAAACTGTAATCATAACTGAGAAGCACTGAGATGCTTCTGTTGTCAGTTTTACGTTGGTAACATGTTTCTCCTTGGACCATCTGTTTGGCATGACTTCTGGTGCTTGCAGTTGACCTTTGTCTGTATGTAATCCAGCTTCCCAGCCTCCAGATGCGATCCTGTAAAGTATTAGTCTTCAAACATGTGCCTGTTGCTACATAGCCCTTTGTGTTAAGCTGTGCTGAAAGGACAGTCCTTAGACGAGATGCATGTTAATAATTATGTGATGGAATTAATGTTATTTAGCCACTGCATTCTTCAGAATTGAGATATTTATACTGATTTGGTTAGAAAATCTTTATTGGAGGCAGGGAGAAATGTACTCTTTTTTTGTTTTGGTTTGGCTCTTTTCCCCTGGTACCTTATCTGCCACTGAATAGAAAATACTATAGTCTTAAAACCTAAAGGTAATTGGAAAAGAGTATTTTAATGTAAAGGATGAGAGAAACTAATCAGACTTCATGTAGGCCTCCTGTCTTAAAGTAATTACATTTCTGAATATTATATTTAAAAAAAAAAATCTGTTCCTTTTTAGGATGATAGGTAGTCCAAAGTAGGAACAATAATTGTTACTAGTTTCAGAATGGAGAACCTGTGTTTCCTTGCTTTATGTACACCAGGCTATAGGAAGCTTACATTGGTAGCTCCAGTCAAACACACAAACCCTTTGTACAAATTCTGAATAAGTGTCTTACTGTTTTAGAGGACAAATTGTTCCAAGGAAGCATGAGAATGAAGATGTAGTGGTGTAAAAATTCATGCAAAATTATTTTCAAAAAAGCTGTTAGACTCCAGATGCAAGAAGAAAGGAAAGTTGAACTTTGGAAAGAATAGTCAGCCACTTGAGTGGAATCCTTAAGCCTGGCATGTTGCACATATTTGGATTTCAGTGTGTTATTTAAGCTTTTTTATAAAATGGAAGAATACAATGAAAATAGATAATATATCCCTCTTTCCCCAGACCTTCCCAAGCTTT
This sequence comes from Rhinopomastus cyanomelas, assembly GCA_013400115.1. NCBI lineage: Eukaryota > Metazoa > Chordata > Aves > Bucerotiformes > Rhinopomastidae > Rhinopomastus > Rhinopomastus cyanomelas. Next base: position 11,592 of record VXBP01009797.1, on the reverse strand, counting down.
TCTAGTCAGATCTTGTAGAATAACCTGATGACTGCCATACTTTCTTAAATGCCCCCTTAAGTGATTTGGCTGTAGGCACACAGTGGGTTACTGGTTGAGCCAGGAATAGCACAGGCAAATCCTGAGTCACTGTTAATGTAGTCATACTAGATATATTTTCTCCCAGAGTCTAATATAATTTGAACAAGAATCTGACTCCTATTTTAGTAGTGTCACAGTAAATGAGGGCTGTACTCTTTCTTCTGCATGTGGAATTGTGCAGAAACAATTGTTTAGCTCGAGAGGGACTGAAGGGTGTATTTGTGCTCTTGCTTTAGCCAGGACGTAGTTAAGTGCCCCCATATCCAGTATGCTTTTTGTCTCCAAAATGTCTCCAGGTGATGCTCGTGCAGAGATTCTACAGAGTTCAGAACCATTACTTCAGAATGGATGAGGGGGGCTTATTTTTCATTTGTAAAATGTACTGATAACAGTTGTAGAAATGCTTTAATGTAGCAGTCCCGCTAGCCTGTCAAATAGATGCTTTTCAGGAACTTGGAGATAAATTCTGGCTTTTTGCACCAGCTATTGCTGTCCCACTGTTTGCTCTGTTTTGCAGAGGACTTTGGACATTCTTTTCAGTTCCTGGGACTGTTTTGTGGTCAGGAGTAGAATTGTGAAGTACAGTTACATGACATATCCTAGCCCCGGTAGTTTCTTGAGTCAGTTTTCATTAAAAAGGGTGTTTTTCTTGATACTCAGCTACACAAACATACATTGCTGAGGGGTTTGTACAGAGTAACTATGTTTTGTGACTGTCGGAGGAAACCAAGTTAAAGGGTAAGGAAGAAAACCTGGGACCATGGAATTGAACTGAGAAGAGATTTCTTTGATAAGAAGATGGATGAACAGTGAACTAGCTTCAAGAGTAAGGCCAAACAGTCGGAGTTCGCTTCTGTGATTTTAATTTTTTTTAAAAAAAGAGCCAGGGTCTTTCACTTTATATTTCACAAGAATATAAACATGAATCTATTTATTTACTTTATCCTTTCTGTTATTCTATTCAGCAAGTGATTGTATAGCAGAATGGAAAGAAGGTGCATGTTTGCAATGAGCTGGTTGGGTATTTGCTGTTGTCTTGGGAGTCTGCAAGATCAGTTATGAAGTAGCAAGACTTAAAAAATAACAGACCCTTTTGTGGCCAGCCTTGCGGGATTTGGATGTTATAAAATGCAGGTTAGAACCATGTAAACGTGAGTTTCTCTTAGTTTGTATCCATTATCAATGTTTTGAACTCTTCCTTTTTGCATGAGGTGTGATCGTAAGTGCTGAAAACTCTTCCTCCTTGTAGTCTTAAGCGGGGAATGGAAAGAAGTGAAACATACGTTTTTCTCAGAGATAACTAACAGCATTGCCATGCTAACTTGGGGATTTCAAATTGTAAATACACCAGGTCTGTTGACATAAATTGGACACCGCTACTGGAAGCAGGGGTTTCCTATCAGTTTGGTTATTTTCCACACAGTGAAAGCCCATGGTTAAAAATTCTGCAAATTGATGTTAAGTCCCTTGCAAATGCTTTTTTCTTTATTTTTTTTCACCAAGAAGGCACCACAAGAAAAAGAATGAATGTGTGAAAATAGTATATAGCAGCCTTTACAGAACTTATGATTGTGCCCAAGTACATGTTATAAACTTTGCAAGGACTTGCTATCAGAACAAGAGGCTCTCCATGGTGGAGTGGATCTGGAAGGCTCACAATGATCTGTGTGCCCTCTGCTTTTCAGTTGCTTCTGACATGGAAGTTTCTTCTTGGAGCATTTTTTTGGAGAATCCTGTAGGATTTGGCTCAAGGTTTTTCCATTGTGTTTCTTCTGAAGACTCCTTCCTTTCCTTCCTTTCTTTCTCTATCCCTTTCACTTTGAGTTTCCCACCAGTGTAAAAAATTCTTGGAGTTTGGGTTTTAAAAACACTTTTTCTGGACTGGATTCAGAGGTAGTCCTTTGCCTTTACAACATGTTTTTCCCCCAGCCCCATGCTTAACAGAGTTGAACTGCAGTAGATTGACGGTGGAAGTAATTTTAATACAGAGTGTACAATAGATGAGAATCAATGCCAAGGAAATGTAGTACTACATTTGACATGAAAGTTTACTGTGAGATGGAGGAGAGAAAAGTCTATAAATTCTCAGATCTCTTAAGTACTGTTTTTTTTGATGGGAGTAGAGCGATGTTTTACTACATGTTCTCCCTCCATTACTTTCTTCTTTCAGTGTTTCCAGATAGCTTTAAATCTTACCTTTAACTGTATCAGAAACCTTTCAAATGGAAAAATTGCAGGAAGTGTATCTATCACATGGACTGCATTTTAAGTTCAGGATTAGCTATTACTAGGAGTGAAGTCAGATACATAAAGCTTTCTAATAAAAAGCCAGTGCTTTTACTATCAGGTTGTGGTAAGATTGCTATAGTAGATACCAGTTCCTAAGGCTCTGTCAAAATGGTTTGTGTAATTTTTTTTTTTAACTATGCTGTGTAATAAAGCAAGTTCAACCACCTCCTCTACCTAATATTATTTAACCCAGTAGATCACCACTGAATTTACCACTGCAGTTTTACAGTCAGCAGTAGGGTCTGTAGAACTAGATGAAGGTTTTGACTTCATTCTTGCACTGTTTTGAAGAAAGCAATGTGGGAATGAAGTGGATTGGCATCACACCCTTTGTGTTATTTCATGTCTGATGCTGGTGCAGTCTGGACAAGGAAGGCTAGGTAGGAGCTTTAAGATGACGTAAGACAGAGAAAAGACGTTGCCCCATGCTAGCCACTGGGTCTACAGTATGCATCTGAGAATGATACTGTGTCTGTGACTCCTATCCTAGACCACTGTATGTGATTGTACTGGTTTGAGTTGGCAGAAAATGAATTATGTCCAGTCACTGTCGTTTTAATCTTCTAACAACACTGAAGCTAGCAGCATATTTTACAGTGTCTGCTTCTACAAGTGATAACACTTGATAGTCAGTTACTGACAAGGGACTATATGGAGAAAGTGTGTTTCTTATACTTGCTCTTGTGAAGACCGGGTCACCAGTGAATCTGATCTTCTTCATTGTGGTGCAGTTAAGTCGAAGGCTGCACCTGCAGTCAGGACTGCTGAGCCTGCAGTGACCAACAAGATGTTCCATCCTATAGATAATCGGGTGCATGCCAAGGGATCACAGTGGTCAAATATCTCTTCTTCAATGGCTGGCATCCAAGAGGGACTCTGTCCATTTTGATCCTAATCAAGTGTGATCTGGAATCCAGCCCCTGCATCTAATCCTGTCTGCCACTGAGTGTAGTCTGAAACTCTTTCAGCAACTGCCCACAATGTTGGTGTGAGCAGTGACATAATTGCTGTCAGGGGGTTGGATTTGGTAGTGATTGTATATATTTGTATGCATTTTATTGTTATTATTTTCATTAAATGAATTTCAGTTTTCTAGTCTATAAGCCTCTTTCCCTTATTCCCTTTCTTGTCCATTTTTGAGGAGGGAGAGAGCTTGATAGAGAGCATCTGTAATTTGTCTAGTGTACATCCCACCCTCAATCCATTACAGTGGTGCTTTAAATTCTCAGGGCTTATGCATTCCCATAATGAATGCTGTCAGCTAGAGAGATGGTCTTAAATTATTAGTAATAAAAAAACTAGGGAGAAAATTATATGCAGTGTTTGGGAGGGTTTGTAGCTCTTTATTGTCCTGTGTCCTTTATATTCTGCTGTAGATACAATGTGTATCAGCAGAATAGGAGGCTGCGCCGACAAGCTACTGACCAGTTTCTTAAATAGGCCACTAGTTAAGAAGGCTGCTTAAAAGGCCACTAGTCTCCTTGAATTTGCTGAAGAGTCCTGATCTGCTTATGGCTAAGGGAAGGACAGTGTTGTTATTGGGGCTTAACTCGCTAGACAGCAGAGATGTGGGAAAAGTAGTGAATGGGTGTCACAGGCTGCATAAATAAATGGATAGCTTTTTTCCTCCTTGTCTTTATTATTACAGTTCTGGCTGCTGCTTGTAGACACAGAGTGATGGAGGAAGCTGGAAGTGTGGCAGATGTGTGCAATTCATTGCATTGCTTCACTTCCTGTGGGAACGTGCAGAGTGGCACCTGTGTCTTTCAGAATATCTGTGTAGTTCAGTGGTTACAACAATGGGCTTCACAAATGCCTTCACTTCTGTTTCCTTATGCTTGAGTCTCATCTGTTGCCCTGTGAAGGAAACTGGTGGGGAGACTCATCAATTGATTTGCTTGAGGATGGTGTGTCTTCAGTGATCTCCTGGAGTTCTAGGTCTAAGGAGAAAGATTTCATAGTTTCATTCATTATTGAGATTACTTTAATGGCTTAGCATGGTCTAAGCAGTCCCCTAGTGTTTGTGGAGGTCCTGGAGGGGAATATAATTCAGGAATAGAGTGTAAGGAGTACGAAAGAAATTGTTAGGATTTTTAAAAAGTGAGATGCCCTGAAGTCACTGTCTAGCTGACAGCCTTATTGTTCCATGAAATCTAATTGAAACAAGAGTTTGAGTCCCAAGTCAGTTTGCACTGTCGGTGCTGTAGAGTTTTGGCTTGTAATTTCCCTACAGTATTAATTTCCTGTAGTTCTTAGTCTTTTCAACTGCTCGTCATATTTATTCAGGAGAAAATAAAATCCTGTAAGCTGTGTCTTACAGGAGGAATGATGTTCTGAGGAATCTTAGAGCATGATTAGCACAGATTTAAAAAATAGAGCAGTAAAGACTTTTGCAGCTACATCATGATGTGTTTGCTTGCTAGAGCTCTGTTTGTATTTTTAAACATCCTTTTGGTTTGCAGAGTTCTGGCCATGTCTGTTCCTACCCTCTTTGCCTCTGTACTGTACCATTTCTGGTTTTTTTTGCCTCTAGTCAGCCAGCTCAGTGATCTCTGCTCATCTCAAGGAGGCTGCTTCTTGGATTGCCTCTGATCTGTTTGCTGTAATCTCAGGTAACAAGTGTCACTTCAATCTTCTAAAAGGGAGAGAAGGAGGACCCAGGTAACTGTAGACCAGTCAGCCTCACCTCCATCCCAGCAAAGGTGATGGAACAATTTGTCCTAGGTGCTGTTTCCAGGCTCATCAAGGACAGGAGGGTCATTAGGGACAGTCAGCATTTCTTCACCAAGGGGAAATCATGCTTGACCAACCTGATAGGACTTTCATAGCAGATCAAGAGATGTTCTTCTCCCCCTCTACTCTGCCCTGGTAAGACCACATCTGGAATATTGTGTCCAGTTCTGGGCCCCTCATTTCAAGAGGGATGCAGAATTGCTGGAGAGAGTCCAACGTAGAGCAGCAACGATGATGAAGGAAGTGGAGCACCTCCCTTATGAGGAGAGGCTGAGGGAGCTGGGTCTCTTTAGCTTGGAGAAGAGGAGACTGAGGGGTGACCTCACTAACGACTATAAATATGTGAGGGCTGGGTGTCAGGAGGATGAAGCCAGGCTCTTCTCAATGTCATCTAGTGATAGGATGAGGGGCAATGGTTGTAAGCTGGAACACAGGAGGTTCCGTATAGATACGATAAGGAACCTCTTCCCAGTAAGGGTGACAGAGCACTGAAACAGGCTGCCCAGTGGAGTTATGGAGTCTTCTTCACTGCAGACATTTAAAACCCACCTGGATGTGTTCCTGTGCGACTTGGTCTAGGTGATCCTGCTGTGGCAGGGGGATTGGACTAGATGATCTTTTAAGGTCCCTTCCAGTCCCTAATGATTCTGTGATCCTGTAGAATAGGGAGTTTTCCTTTCTTTTCGCAAAGACAGATGGTCCTAGCACGTATTCTTGAGCTGCTGACAGAAAATTTTGGTCGTCTGTTGTCTTGAAATGATCTTTCTAGTGCACTGAGAAGGCATATTTTATTCCTCTACCCCATTCTCTTGATCTTTAAGTAGCTGCAAAATCTACTTCCTTGCAGATGTTTAAAAAGAATATTTTTGTGTTCTTTCCTGGGTTTGTGAGGAGACCTGCTTGAATTTTTAACATACCAGCAGTTTTCTAGAATGTTAATAGCAGCTTTTGGTTTAAGTATCAGCAATGTGTCCCATGTTTTATGCATGCAATTCCTGTTGATAATAACTCAGTCTCTTGGAATAAAGATCAAAAAGTGTAACAAATCAGTAACTAGTTCAGTCAGTGTTTGGATAGCCTTGCAGAGATTTCTGGAAGACCTGAATGACTTACAAAAAATCGTGGGCAGAACAGTTTAGTCTGTGTCAAGATGTCCTGTGAATACTCCCATGGGTATCAAATTTATCCTGGAACAGTAGTCCCAAACTTTAAAAGAACTAATTTTTCACTTTGTAGCTTGTTTCTTATGCTTTCAGGTGTGCAGCCTGTTTATTTGTGCACAGCTGCCATGTATCGGCTTGACCTAAGCTAATGACTTGTGCTTCTAGACTTGTTCCTTCCAACAATACCTCTATAATTGGTCCTTGGTTCTTTTTGTGTGGGATTGATGTTTTTAATCTGTTGACACAACATCAACATCATCTAGAACAATAGGGTTCTTGTGTGACTGGGACTCTAACAAGAATAGTAAGCTTTGGCCAGGTCTTTTTGCTGTCTAAGTAACTAGGGGGATATGGAATATCAGGTCCTGAATGCAGATCACAGCAAGCATATCTTCAAAAGTTAGCAACCCCACAGCTGGACATCTTTGCTGTCAAAGCCAAAAGGGCAGGGAGTGACTTGGAAATACTAAGCTTTTGTTTCAACTTTGCAAGTTTCTGCCCTGTATTTGAAACACAAAGGAAATCTCGATGGCTTGTATCTTTTATAGGCATGGTCTCCATGTAATTGTGGAGGCTACTACTGGAAGCTGCCAAACTGGTTCCAGCCATCAATGATTGGCTCAGTATTAAAGATACAGGATGTGTGTTCTGTGCTGAACACTGCTGAGGTGAAATTACTGTAACAATTGTGTGCAGCATTTCAAATCTGTTACGGGATGTTCAGAAAATGTTTTATTGCTACAGTAATTTTGAGTTCTCTGTTTTTTTTGTTGCTCCCACAGATCAACTTGAACGTGTGTTTTTGCGTCTTGGCCATGCAGAAACAGATGAACAGCTACAGAACATTATTTCCAAATTCTTACCCCCTGTTCTCCTCAAGCTGTCCAGCACACAGGAAGGAGTTCGTAAGAAGGTAAGAGTGCAGTTTACCATAATGATGTCTCGGCAAGGGAGAAGGAAATGCTCTTGATGTGTAATGATCTAATCTACTTGGGTGTTACCTGTGGAGGAATTTTCTACATGAGGGAAAGTTGTGAGCCTGACAGAGAATGGACTTAGTACAATTGTTAGGGCTTAAAGAAAACAGCTGTTTTCAGTAAGGACTTCTGCACATGTTTGAAGACTGCGTTTGTTTGCTTAGTCCAGCTAAGTATAAGTTAGCTTAAGACCAAGAACTAATGCTGTAGAGGTGATTGCTGTACCTTCCAAATAAGGGCTCGTGTGCATCCACCTGATTTATGACACACATGGATCAAGTTCCTTCTGTGTATGAAAGCTGTGAAGCCATGCTAATTCATGTTATTCACTTGTCTGGTAACAGGAATAGGAGCAAGAACCTACCTGAAGGAATTCCATATCCTGGTACAAAAAGAAGCATTGTCACATAATTCATTCAAGTACGTCATTAAATTCCACCTCCAAAACTGGTCCTTGCATTGATGCAGGCTTAGGGGCAAGGACCAGTCAGTTTTGGAGGTGGAATTTAATATGTATGTGGGGAATTCAGTTCCTTGTATGAAGTTATAGGACAAAAACTCATCTGCACACCTTTAAAGGATCAGAGAGATAAAATAGTAAGTGCAGAAGTGTGTGTAATGCCCTGCAGCAACTACTCCTGGGCCCGTCATGGGAGCAAACAGCCCAATCTCTGCGTGTCCAGGGGAACACAGAAGCGCTGGGGCAGGCAGGAAGCCAAATTAAGGACTCGGAGGAAGGGCGGCCCTGTCCAGATCCCTCTCAGAGCTGTCTCAGGAGAGCCAAGGTGTAAAACCTAAGGTGAGTCAATGCCGGAACATGTTTTGGACTGAGACGTGCTTACTAGGGGCAGCGGATACAGACAGATGCAGAGGAAGAAAATTTTGGAATTGCACAGGTTTTCGGATTAGATGTTTAGTGGAAGAACCAAAGGCAAGGGAAGGTATGACCTGGGTAATTGCTGGGGAGCAGGTGTGGGTCTCTAGGGTTGCAGCCCACTGGTGAACGTGTGCCTCTCCTGATTGGATCTAGTGGGTTGGGGTTTCTCCACCAGTTTTAGCAGGTTCAAATCAATGAACTGCCCGCATTCTCTGCAGTAAGGTCTCGAAGACATCTTGGACAAATTTGCCAGACAATTAATATCTTAGGATACTGGACAGAAGTTTATTAACAGCTGTGTACAGACAAAGAAGAGAACAGAAAAGAAAATAAAACAGAATAAAACCCAGCAAGTTGGTGCACTCAAACTAGAAACTGTGTCACACATGCCATTACACTATCTGAGGAAAAGACCATGGGAAGTCACTTATCGTTTGGGCCTTGGGTCACGTCAGAGATCTGGACAACAACAAAAGCATGCTAACCGGACACGACTGCCACCACCCTCTCCTTTAACGCCCCAATCACACCCCGGTGCGGACAGCATGCATTTCAACAAAACTCCAGTCTTGTCCTTCCAATCCAAGATTCAAGGACTCTCAAGTCCTTCTGCTTTCCAACTGTGCACGAAGGAGTTCTCCTCCAAACTTAAAGCACCCCCAGTCTTCCTTAGCGGCAGAAAATGACAAACAGCTTCTCTTCCCGTTGACCAGTCTCTCCAAAATGGCAGCGATGCATCGCTCAGCCCCAGTCACATGGGGGATCCAAGATGGAGACAGATTGCATTGCTGGATCAACAGGGCCACACCCACACTCCACAGTAGGCCAAGAGGATTCTCAAGACCCTCTCCTCTCTTCTCTCCTCCTGTCTCAGCTCCAGGGGGGAAGAGGGGGCACCCCAGCACACCACAAATTTACCAAAATGCTGAAGCTGCGCTGTGGGAGGTGGCTGCACTCAAATCTTGCTTCCAAGATCGACTGGATCGCGGCGTCGGGTTCAGGCTGGAGGCAAAAGGGCTGCGCAGGGCTAGGGGACACAGCGGCACAAATCAGGGTCTTCCCACGACCACTGAAAAACCACCGCAGCAAACGTGAGGGCTGCCTGTTACTGGACGGGGAGCAGTGCAAACCGGAGCGTCCTCCATTCCCAAAGCAGCGGCGCCACTGGAAAACCTACAGCAAACTTCGCAGCTAGCGCCGGGGCGGGGACAGCTTACAGGTGCGTCTCCAGACCGCGGCACATTGGCGCTGCTGGAGGCCGAGGCGAGTCACAGCTGGCAATCCGGCCGGGGGCATGGAGCTACGCAAACGCGGGGCATCTGCTCTTCCCGCATTAGCGGTGGCGTCGCTGAAAAACCCTGAGAACGGACTGGGAGCGGGGGGGCGCTCTGCTGAGAAGCCGCAGCCCAAGAGAGCCTGCAGCCCACACAAGCGGGCTACATACATACTTCCTTCTTCTCCTTCTTCTCAACTTCCTTCTTCCTGACTTCCCGACTTAAAACAAACCGCTGCTCTGCTTTTCATAGGCTGACACAACACGGACATCCGGAGCAGGTCTGGGACCAGTGACACCTTCCCCCAGGACGAGTTCCCTGTGGGGGAGGTGTCCTCCAAAGCAAAACAAATCCTTTTCTTCTTCATGAAAGCATAAGTGCTGCACGTTCAAAAATGCTAGCAATTTTCAAACTACAACAGGTAGCCTCTCCCTTGCTGTGCTGCTAAGCTTGATCCTAGCTCCATGACACCATGGGGCCATTCCCCATATTCCTGTGGCCAAGCAAGGACCAAACAGTGTTGAGGATTCATTTTACAGAATTATTAAGGCTGGAAAAGACTTCTGAGATCACTATGTCCAGCCTATGACCTAATATCACCACACTCATTAACTGCCTGTCTTTACTTTGTCTTTACTTAAAGACCTTCAGGGATGGCAACTCCATCACCTCCCTGGGCAGTCCATTCCAATGTCTGATCAACCTTTCTGTGAGGAAGTGCTTCATAATATCGAGCTTGACCCTTCCCTAGCACAGCTTCAGGCCATGCCCTCTTGGCCTATCCTAGTTGCCTGGGAGAAGAGCCTGACCCTCACCTGTCTACAACTTCTCTTTAAGTAGTAGTTGAGAGTGATAAAGGTCCTCTCTGAGTCTTCTCTTCTCCAGGCTAAACAACCTCAGCTCCCTCAGCCTCTCCTCGTAAGACTTTTTTTCCAGTCCCTTTACCAGCCTCATTGCTCTCCTCTGGACCCACTCCAGCACCTCAGTCTCGTTCTTGAAGTGAGCGGCCCAGAACTGGTTCCAGTACTTGAGGTGAGGTCTCACTAGTGCTGAGTACAAGGGGAGAATTACATCTGTAGTGCTGCTGGCCATACTATTTCCTTTACAAGCCAAGATGCCATTTGCCTTCCAGGCCACCTGGGCACACGGCTGGCTCTTGTTCAGCCAGTACTCTCAGGACCTGTTCTACCAGGCCACTCTCCAGCCACTCTTTCCCAAGTCTGTAGTGCTGCAGGGGGTTACTGTGTCCAAAGTGTATAATCCTCCATTTGGCTTTCTTAAACCTCATCCTGTATGTCTCTGCCCATTGACCCAGCCTGTCCAGATATTTCTGTAGCATCTTCCTCCCACCAGCAGATCGACACTCCCCCCTCTACTTGTGTCATCCTTGAATTTACTAAGGGTAGACTCAGTCCCCTTCTCCCCTCATCATTCAACATTTATAAAGATGTTGAATAGAACTGGGTTCAGTGGTGACCCTTGGGGGACACCCAATGGATGTGGCACCATTCACCATCAGTCTCTGTACCCAGTCATCCAGGCAGTTTTTAACCAAGCAGAAAGTGAAATTTTAATATGAGCATGAAGGAAATTGGTTATGTAGCTTACTTCTTCAGCAGGGAGCCGAACTCTGTTCATTAGCAGGTTTTATTGCCAGACTCTGTTCTTGCACAGTTCTTCTACAACAGCAGTTGTGGGATTGGATGAGAGGATCGCTAAACCTTTTTCTGCCAGGAAGTTGTGACCAGAAGTGACAAATGGGACAGCAGCATCTGAATATTGGTATTTTGAGCAGCTGGGTGAGAAAGCGAAGAATAAACTCTTGTCATGGAATTCCTTATAGTATTTTTATATTACAGTTTTTCCACAAACTGGTGTATGTTGTTTAGGATTTACTTTATTATTTTTTGGCATTGTGAGTTTCAGAAAAGGGGATGACTACACCTTTGAAAATTAAAAAGGCCTCTTTAAGTCACACAGCATTTTTGAAATATTTTAAGGTTTGTGTTTGATTGAATAAGAAAATACAACTCACTGCTTCTTTTTTGTGTGTTTATAGATTTGCATTTGTATGAGATGATACGATTATAAGCAGTCTTAAAATCATGTTAAGTCAATGTAATAAAAAGAAATAATTTTTTTAAAGAGTCCTTGGGTGATTGGAAAGCACAGTATCACAGTAATGATAAGGTTGGAAA
>VXBP01009796.1:9585-21530 GCA_013400115.1 Rhinopomastus cyanomelas | reverse complement strand
CTCAGTCTGCCCTCGTTCAGCTTGAACCCAGCATTAGTGGGTCTTTGTGGGGCTGAGGTGCTGCCCCAGCATCCACACAACCTCCCTGAGCAGCCTATTCCAGTGCCTCAACAGCTCTAATCCCCATCATCCTCCCCCACCTCGGACCCCTGGGATGTGTTGAGGAGGTCCCAGCACCCCAGCAGCACCCAGCCCTGGCACCCACACCCAGCAGCTCCTGCTGCTGCTCCTGCTCCTACTGCTGCAGCAGCTTCCCTTGGCTCTGGCAGAGCTCAGCGATCTCCATAACGAATGACTTTGCATTCCTGCAGCAACACCACTTGCTCATCCCCTCAGTTGTGTTACCCCAAGCACCAGGGTTGTGTAAACTCTGGTGTTTGGGAAGAGACAGAGCTGTTTCCGATCCCATCTCCCCCCCACCCCTACAAGTCACGACTGAAACACAACAATAAAACCCCAGACGGAAACAAAAAGCCCCAGAAGCTCCAACAGAAAATCAAACAAACAGAAAACGCGGTGGCACTGACTGATCCGAAGGAAAACAATCACCCGTGAGCCAGTTTATTCAATCTGCCTAATGCAAGGAGGTTGCAAACATCCCCCTGTTTATTCTGTGATCTCCCCCCTCCCTTCTTTTGGCAGCAGTGAAAACAAATCAAGCAGAACCTCACTGCTCAGCCTGAGCTCTGCGAGCAACAGCAGAAAGGAAAGGGGGCAAGAGCATTTGGTCCCAATCCTTTTCACTGAGTGATTGAGGCTGGAGAAGCCCTCGGAGCTCAGCCAGCCCAGACCAGCACCTAACATCAGCCCAGTGGCCACACCAGGGCACTCAGGGCCACAGGCAGGCTGCCCTTCAACACCTCCAGGGATGGGGACTCCCCCACTGGAGTCCAGTCCAGCCTCTGATTCCCCTTTCCATCAGGAAGGGCTTCCTGACACCCAACCTAACCCTCCCCTGGCAGCCTCAGGTGCCTGGGAGAAGAGCCCGACCCCCACCTGACTGCCACCTCCCTTCAGGATGCTGGAGAAAGGGAGAAGATCCCCCCTGAGCCTCCTTTTCTCTAGACTGAACACCCCCAGCTCCTCAGCCTCTCCCTCCAGCCCCTTCCCCATCCTCGTTGGTCCTCTGGACCCGCTGCAGCCCTTCAATCTCTTTCCTGAAATGAGGAGCCCAGCATCACAGGACATTAGGGATCGGAAGGGACCTCCAAAGATCATCCAGTCCAATCCCCCCGACACAGCAGGATCCCCTAGACCAAGTCACACAGGAACATGCCCAGGTGGGTTTGAGGGGAGCCCTCCCCAGTGCAGGGGGAGAAACCTTTTCACAAGGATCCCGTTAGCAAACAGCAGTTAGGAGCCGTTACCCTCCCCGAGATGCCCCAAAGCTGCAGCATTTTCTTCTCCATTAACCATTTGAGCGATTTATTCTGATTATTTTAGCAAAGATCTCCCAGCCATCAGCTCTTGTCACTTCCTTCTCGGGGAGATTAGAAATTACTTTGTACCTGGTGCTTTCTCCCTGTGAACATATTTAAACAGCACGATCAGGTTGCTTTCTAATCTTCCCTTTGATAAGCTAATCAGATTGATCTCCAAGCAGCCTGTCACCGCCAGGCTTCTGCTTTCAAGCCGGGAACAGGCTTCACACCTTCTGACAGAGCCAGCGCCGCTCCCAGGGGACGAGCAGGCATCCTCCAGTCCCAGCGACAGGGTGGAGACCCTCGGGGCGCCGGGTGGATGTATTTGGATGTGCCAGCGCTCAGACTAATGAGTGTCTTGGCCTAATCACCCGAGAGCATCTTGTTTTGAAGCCAGACAGATGACACTGAACCTTGGAAAAGGCTTCTCTTTGAACGGGTGGAGACCCCCGAAGGCGGCTGCGCAAAGCTCAGCCCCGTGGGTCCTGCTCAGGCTCTCAAACCCGCGTTTGTTTAGTGCAGAAAAAAGGGGGTTCGTCAAAGAGCTGCCCACAGGGCAGGGATTTGCCCTCCTGGGTGATCACAGAATCATTCAGGTTGGAAAAGACCCCCGGGATCATCGAGAGCAACCAGCAACTCCACTCCACAAGGTCACCCCTAAACCAGATCCCCCAGCACCACATCTAAGCGGCTTTTAAACTCATCCAGGGATGGGGACTCAACCCCCACCCCGGGCCTGACCAGTCTCTCCAGGAAGAATCTCTTCCTGATGGCCAGTCTGACCCTCTCCTGCTGGAGCTGGAAGCCATGTGATGTGAGAGAAGGGGCTAGCACTGCCCTTCCCAACCTGCCTGCAGAAAGGACACCAAGGCAGCAGCAGCGCCAGCTCTAGGAGGACCAGTCTGTAACTGGAGAGACAGTTCTCCTCCCTCTCTACTCTGCCCTGCTGAGTCCACGTCTGGAATCTTGTGTCCAGTTGTGGGCCCCTCAGTTCCAGAAGGACACAGAGCTGCTGGAGAGAGCCCAGGGCAGAGCCACAGGGATGATGGAGGGAGGGGAGCATCTCCCTGCTGAGGAGAGGCTGAGGGAGCTGGGGCTCTGGAGCTGGGAAAAAGGAGCCTGAGGGGTGACCCCATGGGTGTTGATCAATGTGTGAAGGGTGGGTGTGAGGAGGATGGAGCCAGGCTCTGCTCAGGGGCACCCAGTGACAGGACAAGGGGCAGCAGGTGTGAGCTGGAGCAGAGGAGGTTCCCCATCAGTGTGAGAAGGACCTTGTTCCCAGGGAGGGTGGCAGAGCCCTGGCAGGGGCTGCCCAGGGTGGGTTGTGGAGTCTCCTTCCCTGGAGATTTTTCAAACCCTCCTGGGCTGTTCCTGCGGGACTGGATCTAGAGGATCCTGCTGTGTCAGGGGGATGGGCCTAGATGGTCTTTTGAGGTCCCTTCCAATCCTTGATGCTCTGTGACTGTGGTACTTGATACAGAAGTTCTGGGATAGTTTTTACTTTAAACAGCCTTTTAAAACAAACTTAGTCACTACAAAAAAATCCCCAAGAAGAACTTCCCACATCCTTTAGTCAGCAGATCTTGGACTGGAAAGTGTCTGAGCCCTGGGGTAACTACATACCCCGCCCCAGCTGTTCCACTGATACCAGTTCTGAGGTCCAGCTATAGCTCCACGTGCTGGAGGCCAATCTGGGGGGCACTTTGAAGCAGGACAGGGTGCTCCAGAAGGACCCCACAGAATTTCCAGGCTGCATTTGTGCTTTAAACACCCCCCTGGCATCATTAAGCCATGAATTCACTCAGAAACCCTTACATCACATCCCAGAGGAGACGAAACACAGTCACTTGCAAGGGAGAGAACAACAATAAAAGGAGGATAAATGTTCCCAAAGTGCTTCCTGAAACACAGAAACATTTGATATGCAGCCTGTGTACCCAAGCAATTATGAAGCTTCTAGCTCTGAGCTGTAACAGATGGAATTCTTTCTCCCCTGTCTCTCTTTGGTGATAAGGTGAATGGTTTCCTCAAGGGAAGAGCAGACAGAGCTGCTGAGTTGGCAGGGCTCGTGCCAAGCAGCTGGTTGCTGATGAAATTATGGGTCTGGATAGGCAAAGTCTGAGAGGGAGGGAGGCGTGAGGGTCTTCTGTCCCCAGGCTTCTCGAGGAAGAAGCAAAACGGGTCCTGGTTATATTTATCAAAGCACTGAAATGGGAAAACAATGGAGCCATGGGAAGGAGTCACTAAGTTTGCTCTGTACTCACTGCAGATTCACAGGACCTTAGGGATTGGAAGGGACCTCAAGAGATCATCCAGTCCCATCCCCCCAACACAGCAGGATCCCACAGATCCAGTCACACAGGAACACATCCAGGTGGGTTTGAAATGTCTCCAGAGAAGGAGACTCCACAACAACCCTGGGCAGCCCCTGCCAGGGCTCTGCCACCCTCCCTGGGAACAAGGTCCTTCTCACACTGATGGGGAACCTCCTCTGCTCCAGCTCACACCCACTGCCCCTTGTCCTGTCACTGGGTGCCCCTGAGCAGAGCCTGGCTCCATCCTCCTCACACCCACCCTTCACATCTTGATCAACATCCATGGGGTCACCCCTCAGGCTCCTCTTTCCCAGCTCCAGAGCCCCAGCTCCCTCAGCCTCTCCTCAGCAGGGAGATGCTCCCCTCCCTCCATCACCCCTGTGGCTCTGCCCTGGGCTCTCTCCAGCAGCTCTGTCTCCTCCTGGAACTGAGGGGCCCACAACTGGACACAAGATTCCAGCTGTGGTCTCAGCAGGGCAGACTAGAGAAGGAGGAGAACCTCTCTGCATCTGCTAACCACCCCTGTTCTGATCCACCCCAGGATGCCCTTGGCCTTCTTGGCCACAAGGGCACATTGCTGGCTCATGATCATACTCTTGAAAGCTCTTCCAACCCCAGCCACCAGGACCACACTGCAGACCGGTGGTTCAGAGAAGAACCAAGCCCCCAGGTCCCTCTCACACCTGCAGTCCCATGGGGCTGGAGCAGGGGGGCTCCAGTGGCTGTCAGAGGCTCAGGCTGTGCCTGCCATAATGCAGAAACCATGAGCAGTCCATAATGTCAGGTGCTCTGCCCTCCATTCTTCTCCCAATCAGACCAGCACAAAGCCACTTGCATTTCTGAAATGTCACTGTGTCTGCCCGGGGACCTGGCTGCGACAAGGTAATTATCCCCCGCTGTCACCCTGACTTGGTGAAAACACTTCTGTTTAAACAAGTCTGTCAAGCAGTGGCCCTGGAAATGTTTCTGGCTTCCAGCTCTCCAGGTGACAAGGGACAAGTCCAGGGATGTCTCCCTGCTGGGACAAGCCAGGCTGGACACGCATGAGCTGGTTGGGCTCTTCCCAGGAGAGCAGAAGCATAGACTAGGGGGTGAAACACCTGCCCTGGTACATCCCTGTGGGAAAACATCTCTACAGCCTAAACTGCTCCTTAGCTGGACCCTGTGGTGGGGGGAATCCAAAACCCACCAGGTTCTCCTGGGTCCCAATGGGATAAGGGAAGTGGATTGAAAGGAATGTGTCTGGAAAGAAACGATCGCTCCAATGGTCAAGGGGATCTTGCTGTGGCTGGGGGATTGGACTGGATGACCTCTCGAGGTCCCTTCTGATCCCTCGTGACTGGATCTAGGGGATCCTGCTGTGGCAGGGGGATTGGACTAGATGACCTCTCGAGGTCCCTTCCAATCCCTTATGACTGGATCTAGGGGATCCTGCTGTGGCAGGGGGATTGGACTGGATGACCTCTCGAGGTCCCTTCTGATCCCTTATGACTGGATCTAGGGGATCCTGCTGTGGCAGGGGGATTGGACTAGATGACCTCTCGAGGTCCCTTCTGATCCCTCGTGACTGGATCTAGGGGATCCTGCTGTGGCAGGGGGATTGGACTGGATGATCTTTTGAGGTCCCTTCCAACCCCTAATGATTGTATGATTCTGTGAAATGAATCCTGACCACAGTGATTCCTACTCATTTATGTGCTGCAGGGAATCTCTCAGAGCTCCAGCAACAACAGAACCAAACCCCTTAGCTCATTCCCTTGAGCAATGAAGGAAGGCAGTGGAGCATCTCCCCCTTGGCCTTCGGCTGAAGGAGCTGGGGCTCTGGAGCTGGGAAAAGGAGCCTGAGGGATCCTTTTCCCCAGGATCATCCCCATGGATGTTGATCAAGATGTGAAGGGTGGGTGTGAGGAGGATGGAGCCAGGCTCTGCTCAGGGGCACCCAGTGACAGGACAAGGGGCAGCGGGTGTGAGCTGGAGCAGAGGAGGTTCCCCATCAGTGTGAGAAGGACCTTGTTCCCAGGGAGGGTGGCAGAGCCCTGGCAGGGGCTGCCCAGGGGGGTTGTGGAGTCTCCTTCTCTGGAGAAGTTTCAAACCCTCCTGGCCAGGCTCCTGTGAGACTGGATCTAGGGGATCCTGCTGTGTCAGGGGGATTGAACTGGATGATCTTTGGAGGTCCCTTCCAATCCCTAATGTTCTGGGACTCTGTGAAGAGCTACATGGCTGCTGAGACTCACAGGTCAGAACTTGACTTAACCACAACAGCAACTAGGTTTTTAGTCCCAAAGAAACAGAACCAGCAGAGCAGGAACAGAGATCAGACAAGACCAGCCCTGGGAAAAGGAAGGAACTGCTGCAGAAGGAAGCAGCCGATGGACGCGCCAGGGCTGCTCCAGCTGTGGAAGCACGTCCAGGCACTATCAGCACATCTGAACGAGGCTAATGACTTCAATAAGATTAGCTCCTGCTCTCCTGCCTTGCACAGGGGGCAACCCATTAAACCAGGCAGAGGCAGGTGGTCAGCTGAAGCCCCCTCTGGCCCCACAGGAGCCTAAGCCCCAGATCTGACCTCAACCACGAGCAGGCGGCTGCTTTTCCGCTGAGAAAAAGCCGATTTCAGAGAGGGGGGAGATCTTATCTCCCGTTTTACACAGATCAGCTCCAGGGCACCTTGATGTATTTATGGCTTTAATGCACAACCATAAACACCCCCTAAACAGGGGACAGTGCAGCTTTCGATTGCTGTTACTGCTTTATTGCTGGTTGTGCCCATAAATTAAGGGCTTCCCCCAGCAGTGATGGGAGGACACAGGGTGAGATGACAACGCTCACGACACGAGGGCCCAGACTGTTCCATAACAGTCCTTAGAGCCTGGGTGGTTCAATTAAAGAGTGACAGGATCCCCTGGTAATTGCCCTCCCATTTGGGATAAGGCTTGGGAGCCAAAAGGACAACCCACCCCAAGTGAAGAGAGAAGCAAGACTGGCAGGTGGAAGATGGGACTGTAAAGCACCACATGTGAAGCTGCCATGAAAAGAAAACCATGAGTTGAAATCATGGTGATTAGAAGTGTTTCAACTACAGGGGTCCCCTCAGTTCAGAAGCTGCTGGAGAGAGTCCAGTGCAGAGCCACAGAGATCCTGAAGGGAGTAGAGCAGCTCCCTGCTGAGGAAAGGCTGAGGGAGCTGGGGCTCTGGAGCTGGGAAGAGAAGAGACTGAGGGGTGACCCCATGGATGTTGATCAGTGTGTGAAGGGCAGGTGTCAGGAGGATGGAGCCAGGCTCTGCTCAGGGGCATCTAATGATAAGACAAGGGGCAGCAGGTGTGAGCTGGAACAGAGGAGGTTCCACATCAAAGTGAAAAGGACCTTTTTCCCAGTGAGGGCTTCCCAGGGGTGTTGTGGAGCCTCCTTCTCTGGAGATGTTTAAAACCCACCTGGACATGTTCCTGTGTGACTTGATCTAGGTGATCCTGCTGTGTTGGGGGGATTGGACTGGATGATCTTTGGAGGTCTCCTCCAATCCCTAATGTTCTGGGATTCTGTGATCTCCAAAATGTAGACTCATAGAACAGTTTGGGCTGGAAGAGACCTTCATGATCATCCAGTCCAAATGTTTCCCAGCCCTATCAGCACTACCTCTCCCCCAACACAACATCTACCCTTCTCTTCAACACCTCCAAGGATGGGGACTGAACCCCCTCTCTCTGGACAGCTGGTCCAGTGCCTGACAGCCCTTTCAGGGAAGAAATCCCTCCTGACATCCAACCTGAACCTCCCCTGGTGCAGCTTAAAGCCTTTTCCCCTCATCCTATCACTGGCCACGAGGGAGAACAGAGCAACCCCTGCCTCCCTACAACCTCCTTTCAAGTAGTAGCAAGGAGGTCTCCCCTCATTGGGGTAAAATGGCTTTTCCTGTTCTGGAGAAGGGGCCACCATAAACCCCTTCTGGATGACTGTGGAGGTCCTTCGAGGCTGGGCAATAGGACAGAAATGTGAAGGGCAGGCTTGGGATCCCCAGAGCAGAAGACAGGAGATGTGTCCCTACCTGTCGGAAGGATGACATCTTGTGGCAGGCCAGGTCAGAGGACCAAGAACTCATTAAATACAGTAAAAAAGCTCAATTCAACATCTCACCAGGAGAAGAGGGCTTCTTGGAGGCGATACAGGGAGGAAAGGAGAACTCAAATGGACCACACTTTGATTTCTGTGACCTTAAACCTCAGGGAAGAGATTTCTCGTTTGCACTATGGTGATGGCCAGGCAGGAGGATGCTCCCTCTTACTGCAGAGCCTCATGTGCATCCCAGCATGGGGACAGTCACCTGGCAACTGAGCCTGGGAAGGTGTCTGAGCTGCCCTTTGGGGTTCATCCAGCCAGAACGGGGGTTCTTGGGACCTTTCAGCCTCCTGCATAACCCAACATCTCCAAGGTGGGCACAACTGATGGGCTGCCAAGGGTGGTGGTTGAGTCCCCACCCCTAGATGTGTTTAAAAGTCACTTAGATGTGGTGCTGGGAGATCTGGTTTAGGGGTGAACTTGTAGGGTAGGGTTGACTGTTGGACTTGATGACCCCAGGGGTCTTTTCCAACCTGAGTGATTCTGTGCAAAAATTGAACCAAGACTGGAGACTCCAAGTTGAACTTGGAAGGTTAAGGGAAGGCAGTTGATAAGGAAACTCACTGTATCACCCACAGAGCTTGTGGCTGCCCTCTAAAGCAGCCTCAGCTCCTGCAGCAAGCACTAGGTCCTTACAAACACATGTTTATATCGGGGTGAGGGGACTGGCATCAGCACAACTTCATAGAATCACAGGGTTGGAAGGGACCTCCAAAGGGCACCAGTCCAATCACCCCTACACCAAGCAGGAGCAGCACTCACCAGAGCAGGTTGCACAGAGCCCCAGCCAGCCTGACCTTGAATGGCTCCAGGGATGGGGCCTCCACCATCTCTCTGGGCAGCCTGTTCCAGGGATCCCCCACTCTCAGATTCCAGATCTTTCTTCTCCTGTCCAGCCTCACTCTGCCCTTTTCCAGCTTCAAACCAGGACCCCTCATCCTGTCGTTCCCTGCCCTTAGGAACAATCTTCCCCAGCCTTTCGAAAGCCCCTTTCATGGGTGGGAAGGTCTCTGTAAGACCCCAACAGAGCCTTCTCTTCAGGCTGAACAACCCCAGCTCTCCCAGCCTGTCCTACAAGCAGAGGATGCTCCAGCCCTCAGATCACAATTGAACTCCTTACATTCTATGACAACCACCCATCACCAGGGTGAGTCTTTGCAGCTTTTCCATGTGCAGTTCATCAAGAATCACTGAACATTGGGGATTGGAAGTGACCTCCAAAGATCACCCAGTCCAACCCCCCTACCACAGCAGGATCCCCTACATCCAGTCACACAGGAACATCTCCAGGTGGGTTTGAAACATCTCCAGAGAAGGAGACTCCACAACCTCCCCGGGCAGCCCCTGCCAGGGCTCTGTAAGGAGTGGGATGGAAGGTAGAAGTGGCCACCACTCGATAAGCAGCAGACATTAATTAATGCTCCATCACAACGGAATCCAGCTGAAATAATGTCTGGAGACCACACGAACAGCAGAAGGGGATTCATCATGGTTAGTGTTATTACAGCGGATGTCAAAGGGAGCGGCGATGATTTGCCACTTGCTGTGTCATGTCAGGTAATCTAAATGCAATTGTGGTCAGATGGCCTCGAACATCCAGAGGGAGTGGAGCTGGCAGGAAAAACAGGGCTCGGTCCCACTCCACGTATGGCTAGTGAGCAGCACCCATAACCTACTCACAAGTTCCAGGTGGGCTTCACAGCATCATCACGGCTGGAAAGGACCAACCAGATCAGAGGGTCACAGAATCACAGAGTCCAACCAGACCCACAACAACAAAAACCTGATGGATCAACTAACACAACTAACCCCCTCTGTGGCTGACACAACCTGTGGGTCTCAGAAGGCTGCAGCCAGGTAGCTCTTCACAGAATCACACAACATTAGGGATTGGAAGGGACCTCCAAAGATCATCCAGTCCAATCCCACTGCCAGAGCAGGATCCCCCAGATCAAGTCGCACAGGAACATGGCTACAGAATCACAGAACATTAGGGATGAGAAGGGACCTTGAAAGATCATCCAGCCCAATCCCCCTGCCACTGTGGTGAAGCAGAGCAGTGTGGGGTCAGCCAGGAGGTACCTGCTGGAGCACCTTGAGCTGTGTGTCTTGAGCTTGGAAAAAAGGAAACTGAGGGGTGACCCCATGGATGTTGATCAAGATGTGAAGGGTGGGTGTGAGGAGGATGGAGCCAGGCTCTGCTCAGGGGCACCCAGTGACAGGACAAGGGGCAGCGGGTGTGAGCTGGAGCAGAGGAGGTTCCACATCAGTGTGGAAGGACCCCTGGAATGGGGGCTTCTGTCACACAGGATGTGTTCCTGTGTGACTTGGTCTAGGTGATCCTGCTGTGGCAGGGGGATTGGAGTAGATAATATTTCAATGTCACATCCAATCCCTAATGATTCTATGATTTGGGAAAGCAGAAGGGAGGTTATGATGCCCTTGTACTCACAGAGTCACAGAACATTAGGGACTGGAAGGGACCTCCAGAAATCACCCAGTCCCATCCCCCTGGTACAGCAGGATCCCCTACATCCAGTCACACAGGAACATGCCCAGGTGGATCTTGAACATCTCCAGAGAAGGAGACTCCACAACGCCCCTGGGCATCCTGTTCCAGTGCTCTGTTACCCTCACTGGGAAGAAGTTCCTTTGGATAATTACATGAAACCTCCTCTGTTCCAGCTCACACCCATTGCCCCTTGTCCTATCACCAGATGACACTGAGCAGAGCCCACCTCCATCCTCCTGACACCCACCCCTCACATATTTATAGACATTAATGAGGTCACCCGTTGGTCTCCTCTTCTCCAAGCTCAAGACACCCAGCTCCCTCAGCCTCTCCTCATAAAGGAGTTGCCCCACTTCCCTAGAAGTACGAGGGGCGGCCCGTAGAGGATTCAAACCCACGACCTTGGTGCTATCAGCAGCACAGAGCCCCGTCCAGCTCCTCTGTGCACACCACGACTCATTTTCCCCGGTGCATCTGGCAGCACGAGGAGCCCAGCTCTGCAGGCACTGCCTGACGTCGTGTTTTCCTCAAGCAGCAGAAGCCATCATCACACATTCCCTCGTGAAAGGCGGCAGCGCATACAGGGGGTTGTGTTTTTAAAGTATCTGCGACTCAGCATTCATCGCGGCGCCACAGACCCTAATTCTTGAAAAGAAATAGTCTCTAACACTCACAATTTACTTCACTGGAGCCCCACACAGCTGCTCCCACTGCTGTTTTGTCATTGAAATAAAAATACTGACTTTTCCATTAAGCTTTGCGCACGTTCACGAAAGGAAACGCTCTTACGTGTCTTTCAGAAGAGTCTAAACAGTTATTATTTATTTATACGGCTCGGGGAGTGCGTTAGGCGACGCGCAGGCACACGACGACGCTCTGCAGCCTGAACAGCAAATAAAACCTCAGCAGACAAGGGGAAGAATCACAGAAGCATTCAGGTTGGAAAAGACCCCTGGGATCACTGAGTCCAACCATTGACACTACTCTACAAGACCCCCGGGATCATTGAGTCCAACCATCAGCCCAGCTCCACAAGACCCCCGGGATCATTGAGTCCAACCATCAACCCAATTCTACAAGACCACCAGGATCATCGAGTCCAACCATCAACCCAATTCTTCAAGACCACCGGGATCATCGAGTCCAACCATCAACCCAGCTCCACAAGACCCCTGGGATCATCGAGTCCAACCATCAATCCAACTCTACAAGACCCTGGGATCATTGAGTGAACCATCAACCCTACTCCACAATACCCTTGGGATCATTGAGTCCAACCATCAACCCAGCTCCACAAGACCCCTGGGATCACTGAGTACAACCATTGACACTACTCCAGAAGACCCCCGGGATCATCGAGTCCAACCGTCAACCCAGCTCCACAAGACCCCTGGGATCATCGAGTCCAACCATCAACCCAATTCTACAAGACCACCAGGATCATCGAGTCCAACCATCAACCCAATTCTTCAAGACCACCGGGATCATCGAGTCCAACCATCAACCC
Source organism: Rhinopomastus cyanomelas (assembly GCA_013400115.1). NCBI lineage: Eukaryota > Metazoa > Chordata > Aves > Bucerotiformes > Rhinopomastidae > Rhinopomastus > Rhinopomastus cyanomelas. The sequence continues at coordinate 9,660 of VXBP01009796.1, read as the reverse complement.
AGCTCCACAAGACCCCCGGGATCATCGAGTCCAACCATCAATCCAACTCTACAAGCCCCAGGGCGCCGTGAGGGG
>VXBP01009795.1:25244-38172 GCA_013400115.1 Rhinopomastus cyanomelas | reverse complement strand
TGCCATTCCCAGCCCCTTCCAAGGCTCCCAGCCTTGCTGTTGCAAGCTCCTCATGTGCTGACTCCTCATTGCTTGATCCCCTTGGTCTTTCTCTGCAGGATTTAAGGGGTTCTTGTGAGTCCCCAGTGTGCTGCAGGGTAACAGGCTGAAGGCTCCTGTCAGCCTCCCTTCCTGTTATGCCGTATCTTACCTCTTCTCCAGCACACAACTGACTGTTACCTACCTTCCCCGAGCCACCAGTGGAGCTGCCAGTGGAGCTGACACATGGCCTCAAAATTGTTTCAGGCTTGCTTAAAGTAAGCCTGGCTTCCACCCACCCCCCCTTCCAACCTAGTTTAAAGCATGTTTATGTTTAACTATGCTACTAAGTGGTCCCGTTTTGAGTAGGTGATCGCCTCAGATGACCCCCAGATGTCCACCTCAACCTAAATTGTTCTGTGATTGCTGCAATTCAGCTCTTCTGTGAAACTGAGTGGAGAACGTTGCTGAGCAGAGACATAGATCAGCTTTTTCTGCCTTTCCTCACAGAGAGTATTGCTATTTTTCATCATCCTCAAAATTATTTTGTAGAACCACAAAGTAAAGGGATTCATTTCCTTTTAGTGTGTAGGTCAGGGGTCCTCAAACCTTTTAAACAGGGGGGTGGTTCACTGTCCCTCAGACAGTGTCGGGGGCTGGGCTGTAGTTTGTGCTGCCTGGCTTGTCCTGCCTGGGAGCGGGAGGGAAAGACGGGGAGCCACCTGCCTCTGCCTGGCCACGCAGTTGGCAGGAAGAAGTCAACTGCGGCTGCTCGGCATGGGGGGTAAATACCGGCAGACCGGTGGGCCAGATTGGACACCCTGGGGGGCCATATCCAGCCCGCGGGCCGGGGTTTGAGGACCCCTGGTGTAGGTTGTGGAACCAAGGCAGACATCCCTATTGGCAGCATAGAAGTGTTTGTAAGTAAGTGAATGGTAGTGTTACTCCTCATGTTTTTCTACCAAAAACATAGCCCTTCTCTTCTACTAATAGTAGCAAATTACGTATTTCAAGCCACTGATCCACATTAAAAAGGGCAAACTGGTTCTCTCACAGTCTTTGTTATGGCAAACTTAGAAATCTTCTCTCCAGTGCAGGCAGTGCAGTTTCACCGCTCTGTTGGCAGAGGGGTGAGCCACACAAAGGTTGTCACGCTGCTCTCAGGACGCACACACCTGGCTCCCACTCTCGTGTCTATCTCATGCCCAGACTGAGTGCAAGCATCAAATGAGTGGTGTCAAGGGTTTTGGCACCATCATAACTCTCTTGTTGCCAGCAGTCAGTCACTCCTAAGATATGAATCTCCAAAGACACCTTGGCCTGTCTGACACCCTCCCACATCTTGAGATCAGCTGGATCCCAAGAGGGTCTTCCAGCTCCGCCTCTCACCTCTTGTTTTATGCTAATGGCCTATTGCTGATAATTACATCCAGATTAACGGAGTTAATGAAGCTCATCTGGCCTGGTGGGTAGACTAATTAAGTAGTGACTGTAAAGAAATGCAAAAATGAAAACACTGTTCAAGTTCTAAATAGTAGTATTTATGTTACCAAAAGCCTAGGAGGAGTTGTCATGTATCTGTGTGGGCAGACACTGCCTGCACTGGCTGAGAGGACACCTCAGATAGGTCATAGAATCATAGATAAATAGAACAGCTTAGGCTGGAAGGGACCTTGGAGATCATCTATTCCAGGCTCTCTTCCATGAGCAGGGATGCCTCTCGATTAGACTTGGTCACTCAAGGCCTCATCCAGCCTGGTGTTGAACATCTCCAGGGAAGGGGCATTCACAGCCTCTCCAGGCAATCTATTCCAGTCTTTCCACCCTTGTCCTGCAATATCACCACTTCTGAATTCACTGGCAGCTCTGGATCCTTGCTCCATACATGGGCCAGCTTGTCATGGGTAGCTTGACGTATTGCAACAGGTTCACCCTTTTTTTTCCCTTCACTGCCAATAAACAACATGTACTCCAAGCCCTGTTTTGATCATATTCTTGAAAAGTTATTTGACTTCAAGAAGAAAACCAGACATACGGAATCAGCACAGTCTTTGCATATAGGAAACCACTTATTAATTTCAAAGGCAGCCATTTGATATATGAAGGGTTTATAGTGCACTTGAAGTTTGTATAATTTAACAGTTTTGTATATCTGGGTCTGTGGTTGACAGCCTGATGTGCTTGTGCTGATAAATTACAGGCTGCATTAGTTAATTGGAATCATTTAAGACTGTTCTGCGGCAGTGCAGCTGAGGGGCACCACAGTGGGTCCTCTTATCCTTAGAGCATCGTTCAGCTGTTACCTTAACTGCTGTTTCAAACTTTAACCACACAAGCATGTCTGTTTTCAAAGACAGCTGTCTATTTGTCTAGCAGTGAACAGTAATTTATGACACTCATTGACTCCCCAGCTCTTTGGCAGTGACATAATGATGTTTAGTTGCTTTTGCAAAAATGACTACATCTTTGTTGTTTGTGTTATTATGTGAGACAAAAATACTGCCAGTGTTCAAGAAAATGATGGTTCACACCTGGGAGAAAGGCCTGTGATTTATTTAGGTTTGAAAGTCCCAGTCCATAGTAGAGGTCTGTTGGGAGACTTTTCTGTTCCTACAGGCTCATGGTGATAATGTGGAGGGATGGAGGGGAAGATCTCTGCATGTGGAGATCAGGTTAAATCTTCTTGACTCCTGGGGCAGGTCTCCCACTCAAGGAGTATCCATGGGACAGTAAATGACTGGACTGTAGTTTCTGAGAACTATTTTAATGTCTGATCAAGTCTAGCATGAGACTTTCTTTTAAACTTTGCCGTGTAAACTACCTGATAAGTTGCATCTGGAATGTGGGCAGTACTGTTTAAGGTCCAGTTAGACCACTCCCTAATAAAACACAATCAATAACCATTGTGACAGGCCCGTGGGGTAGTGTAGCATTTATCTTGAAACCTTCTGCTCTGAATAAGAATTCAGTATAAATCATGATCTCTTCTAGCTTCTGCTAGGAAACCATAAAATATGTTGTTATATTAATCAAAGTCCCAGCATCCTGGCATCCAAACTATGAATGAGTGCTGTAGCACAAATGCTCAAGAGAGAGGATTGCATCTTATCCCAGCCTTGCTGAAAAGCTTAACATGAACAGTGTGATGGCAGAAAGGTCTGGAGACCATGTAGAAATGCTAATTAAAACCTCTTTGAAGATTACATTGATTTGATAAATAAACTTTAACGCTTATTTATCTCTTTATTATATGCCCATAACTACCTGTGACCCTTTTCAGTACTTTCATAGGATCATAGGATGATCCTTTTCAGTACTTGGAAAATAAGTTAATGCATGAATTTATTTTTTTCATTTACATATTTCCTATGTATTTTCCAATTAAACTCGTGAAACCACTGAAGATCACCAAAGAGATTTCTGGACCTTGCTGCATAACGCAGTACTTGATGTCACTATTGGAAGTTTCTTTCAACACTTGAATAAATGTTCAAAGGAGTTCAGGGGCAAAATCAGAATTGTAATTTTTGGAGCCAAAAGCCTCCTCAGCCTTTGGAAGAGACAGCTCCAGGATTTTCTGTGAGTGACTGGCTTCACAAATTAAGTGTCAACTTTTTACTTCATTTGCAGGGAATTATCTTGTTTAATTTGCGCAGGGAGCAGCTGTGTTAAGCGTTTAGATTGAAAGGATCGGAAAAACACAATAATGTCTCTGCATAAATGTTATTGCAAACTGTGAGTAGACTGCATTAAAGACTAGGCAGGGAATGTTTGGTTAATTCATTTATGTATTTATAAAGTTCTTTCATGTGTTTGGGATGGATTACAGAAGGGTAATACAGCGTCAGGGAAAAGTCAACATCAATTTGTCTAGAGCAAATCATGTCAAAACAAAGTCAGTCTCTCCTAGGACAAAGGAAGAAGACTTTGAGGACAGAGGGAAAACAAAGGATGTCATGTAAGTGCCATCTTTCCAGTGCAATCTCCTTTGGGGATCTCAAAGCAAGATGAAGGGGGAAATCTCATCTAGGGGGAACTGTGGTATGGTGGGTGAGCACCAGCTTTGATAACCATGCTCACATGTGGAAACATGGTTCCAACAAGGAGCACAAGAAGGAGCATGGTGATGTGAATGGAGTGTGCTTATCAAATCCATATGTGACAAAGGAGCTGGAGGACAGTTTTGGAATTCAAAAGGGTCTTCCAGATTGGGACAGACTTCTGAAATATGTAGTATGCAACTCGGCAAGTTTCAGTAACTTTTATCCAACCTCCCTCTGCCATTGGCCACACAACATGTTGCTCATCTTCCAGGCACAGATATCTCTTCCATAGATACCTCTTCCGTGTAGTTATCTCTATGTATCTTATTCTTTCTCTTAAGTAAAATGTGCTAGAACAGGCTGCCCAGGGAAATGGTGGAGTAAGATGCACAGATGTGGTGCTCAAGGACATACTTTAATGGTAGACTTGGCAATGCTGGGTTAACAGCGAAACTTGATAATCTTAAAGGACTTTTCCAACCTAAACAATTCTATAAATAGAAGAGCTTTCCTTCATGTCCACATTCAAATGGGCCTTTGTACTGAGCAAAACTCTGTGATACATAGAGTCATAGCTTCATTAGTGATTGAAAGGGATCTCGAAAGATCGTCTAGTCCAATCCCCCTGCAACAGCAGGATCACCTAAACCAAGTCGCACAGGAACACATCCAGGTGGGTCTTAAACTTCTCCAGTGAAGGAAACTCCACAACCCCCCCGGGCAGCCTGTTCCAGTGCTCTGTCACCGTCACTGTGAGGAGGTTCCTTCCCATATTGATGTGGAAACTCCTCTGTTTCAGTTTACACCCANTACACTTACCCTTGTTATACCTTATTAAATTTCTCTCAGCCCAGCTCTCCAGCCTGTCCAGATCTCGCTGAATGGCAGCACAGTCTGCTGGGGTGTCAGCAACACAACTCAGCTTTGTGTCCTCAGCAAACTTGATGATAGTGCACCCTAATCCCTCATCCAAGTCATTAATGAATAGATTGCACAGGACTGGTCCCAGCACCGACCCCTGGGCGCTTTCCACTACATACAGGCCCCCAACTAAGCTCTGTCCCATTGACCACTACTCTCTGGCTTCTGTTCTGCAGCCAGGTCATGATCCACCTCACTACCTGAAAATCTAGACCACACTGCCTCATGTTGGCTGCAAGGATGTTGTGTGAGGCCATGTCAAATACCTTACTCAAGTCAAGACAGACCACATCCACTGCTCTACCATCATCTATCCACCTGATTATGCCCTCATTAAAGATTATCAGGTTGGTCAAGCACGACTTCCCCTTTGTGAAGCCGTGCTGACTGTCCCTAATGACCCCCCTGTCCTTGATGTGCCTGGAGACAGCCTTTAGAACAAATTGTTCCATCACCTTTCCTGGGATGGAGGTGAGGCTGACTGGTCTATAGTTACCTGGGTCCTCCTTCTCTTCCTTTTTGAAGATTGGGGTAACATTTTCTGTTCTCCAGTCTCTAGGCGCCTCTCCTTATCCCCATGACTTAGAAAGGATGATGGAGAGTGTCTCAGCAATTAACTTCCGCCGTCTCCTTTAGCACGTGCAGGTGCATCCCATCTGGGCCCATGGATTTGTGTGCATCCTGTTTGCTCAACTTATCCCTAACCCCGTCCTCATTATCCAAGACAATCTCCTCTCTTGCCTCGACTTTTTCTGGAGCCTCAGCAGTCTTGGACTTGATACCAAGACAACCCCCAGAAGTATAGACAGAGGCAAAGAAGGTGTCCAGTATCTCTGCTTTCTCTGTATCCTCTGTCTCCAGGGCACCCACCTCATTCAGCAGGGGGCAATTACAAGACTCCATGGCCACAGTATTTGTCCTGAGACTCCTTGTCTTGGAGGAACAGGCCACCACAAAGTCACAAATCTAACTTTAAGTTTTAAAAAAAGATTTTACTGTTTTTATTTTTAAAGGTGATGCTTAGAAGGTGAACCTCAAAAGTGCACTTATCAATATAAAATTATCAAGTTGATAGATTCTTTCAAATCTTGGTTTTCAAGTTGTTATTATTTTTCATAGGATTTGCTGGTGGTTTTGATGCATTTGGAGTTGACACGATGGTAATCTGATATGTCGTATTCACACAAAAATATCTAGAGCTCCACTGAAAATGTGAGGTAATATCAACTGAGTAGGAACTGCTTGTGTGACTTGTGTCTTTGCGTAGTTAAACCCTGCTTTGCAAATTTATAAGAACTGTCATCCATGGACCCCAAAGCAATTTAGAAACATTATTTAATATTAAAAATCAACTTGGCTCAGGCCAAGTTGACTTCAAGCAGCTTTGTGGAGCTGGCTGCTTTTCAGCAGAGAAAAATAATCCCTTTGGAAAGTAATTGGGCTGAGTGTTTGTAGTATTCGGAGTGCTAAAAAAATTTAGGGCAGATATACTTAGATCCACACTGGCAACCATCTAAGCCAATTTACTGATTCAGTGAACCCCAGATAACCCTGTCAGGGCTCATTCCCACAATGAGAAGGGAAGGCTGGGGACAAATAAACTGTAGCTGTTGTAAACTTTCTGCTCACTTTTCTGGCTGCAGCTCCCACGCAAAGTGTCTGGCATTTCCGTGCACAGGAAGCACTCAGCTTCCTCTTGGATAAGGATTAATATCTTCAGATGTGCAGATGCTACTTTCAGTAGCAAGTCATCCAAGAAGGTGGATCATAGGATGTTCAAGCTGAAGGTCTCCTGCCCACCCTCCTGCTCCAATCAGGATCATCTCTGGGCTTTATCCAGTCAGGTCTTGAACACCTCCAACAACCTCACTAGGCAGACTCCTCCGCTGCTTGGCATCCTTATGCATTTCTCTTCATACCCAGTCTGAACCTCTCATGTTTCAGCTCATTGTCTCTTCTCCTCCTACCACACCCCACCACATGCAGAGCTTAGCTGTGTCTCCTCAATGACCTCCTCATACATACTTAAGGGGCTGTTGTTATGTCTTCTGATGCTGCTGTTCCTTACTAGGGCTGAACAAGCCTGAGGTCCTCAGCTTCTCCTCGCACAGCACTTGCTTCTGCACCAATCATCTTGACGGCCTCAGCTGAACTCTCGCTTGTCTGTGCCAGTTCTGTTTTGGAAAACACCAAACTGGACCTTGTATTCCAGACACATTCTGATAAATGTTGAGCAGGGGAAGCCACTAACTTGTTTTGCTGGCTGAGCTGTTGTTCATTCAGGCCGGGTTGCTTTGACCTTCTCTGATACCACTGGCTTACGTGCAGCTTGCTGTCTGTCAGGATCCCATGGGCTTTCCCACACTGGTGCCTCCCAGCCAGTCAGTCCTTGGCTAATATCACTGCAAGGTTTTCTTCCTTCACAGATACAAGACTTCGCATCTGTCTTGGTTTAAATTGGTCACGTTCATCTTAACGATGAGGCACAGGAAAAAAAACCCTAACATGACAACTCTTGTTTGAAATAAAATTATAGTGATGCTTTTATAACCTTTTGTGAAGCATTTTGAGGTATAAATCTTGGTGTGCACCTCTTGGCCAGAGTTTGAATGCAAATGAGTCAGTACACTGTACAGTGAGTGTCATGCAAGTTTTGAGGTGGGAACATAACCCCACAGGTTGGTAAGACTCAGCTTTTGTTGTTGGGACTCAGCTTTTCCTAAAAACAGGAAATGGCAATTGCTGAAACCATGGCTCCACTCTAGTAAAATGCAAACCTCCCACTGATGGCTACCAATCCATGATTTCACCCTGTAGTCTTTGCAAATTGAGTTATCATGAATGTCTACTGCCTTCTCTGACATTTCTTCTGGCATTGAGTTATTGTGGACAATGACTCCTGGCATGCAGAAGTCAGAGAGCTTTTAAAGACTCATTTCTGCTTCAAAGTCTGAAAAAAATCTCTATGCAGTTGATCTATCACAGTTAGACCTCCTACTAGAAATTCTTACGGGTCCAGGATTAAGCTCACTGCAAATCTGAGGTACCCTTGACATTGTTCCTGAAAAAGCAGCATCCTCCTGGGTTAAACCTGCTGGTATCTTTGCAAAATATTCCCTCATATCTATTAAAAGTGAAAAAGCATGTCATACTGTACCAAAATAGCAAATTTTATTTGTTTCTCATTTAGCAGAAAGGAAATGCTGCAGAAAGTAATCCTACCAAGGATTACAGAGTATTTTAACAAGTAGGAAGCACTCAGATTCAGCTCAAGCCTGCTTCTTCCCAGGCTCCTCAGTAACCCTGGTTTTGACCAGCAGAATAATTAAGATGTTGCAGGAAGACAGGACCCTCCAAAGGGAAAATACAGATGAAATTGTAAAGTTCAAGAACAACTGGACCATGAGACGTAGCAGAAAATGGTGTAAGCATTGAAGAAATGCTATTTGAGGAAGACATTTCAAGTTATTTGTTCTGAAAGAATTCAGGAAACCTAAACTTTTTATTAGAGTAACAAATCCTCTTTCACCCGTGCACTAAAATACCAGGTGTTATATATGATAGCTATTAAAGTAGAAACTGCTGTTTATTCCCTACAAAATGTATGTTGTATAAAGGCTGGATGAAGAGACAGGTACCAGCAAAATCATTCTGAAAAACTTAGCGTGCCTCAGAAATTAGCTAAAGGAAAATGTGCCTTTGAAACTCTGTGTCCAAGTTCTAGTTATGCTATTCAACAATTTGTGGCACATTTCATAGCAGTCATTCCCGAGTTAAAAGATTTGATTGCAGTTCAGCAATAGATAGTTTCGAGTGTAATCACCAGTCATATAAAAATTTAAACAGAGTTATTGCTTGTGAAACAGAAACTGTTTCTATCATATGGACACACTATCCTCGTTATTCTTTCTCCCTGACCGCGCTGAGCTCCAGCAGCACCGGTTCCCAAACACTATTTATTGAGGTTTTTGGGTGATCTGGGGATTCCCTGAACAGGAAATCTCGGGGGAGAAAAGGGGCAGCCGCTGAGGGTCAGAATCTCTCACAGGATTAGCCAGGGAGCCTTAAAAGGTGGTGAAACCGGAAGTGGTGCTCAGACCATGCTGAGCTCTGACAGCGCTAGCCACTTTAGCTGCTTCAGCTGCCAGGGGGCAAAAAAACAAAGAAAAATGGTAACTGCAGCACCAGAGGAGGACCAGGCTTTGGTCTCCACTGCACATGGATGTAGGAACACAAATAGTGGCCCCCAAACAAGACGAGGATATGCATGTGACAGGCTGTCAGGAATGTAGCACTCTTTAACATTTTCCTGACTGTGTATAGTGCAAGTAGGTAGATTATCTGCTTAACCGGGCAGCACAGTTGCGAAATGAGATTGAAAAGCTGCAAGCACTAGAAAGGCTCAAGAGAATTAGAGAGGCTGAAACAGAGGTAGACTGGTGGAGCCAGGATCAGTAGTCTGCACTGCAGCCAAATACGAGCCAGATTCAGGAGGGCCTGTATGCTGTAGTTCTCAGGTAGAAGAGAGAAGCCCAAGTAGAAGGGTTGAGTGGAGCCAACTGAAGGGTCATGGCAGAAGGCAAGTACCACACTTGCCTGCCTCACCTCCCCAGTTGCCACTGACTAATAGATATAAGCCCCTATTGAAAGACAGCCAGTCTAATAAGGATATAGAGGATATGTAAGGATATAGAGGAACCCATACCGGAGGTCCTAGCAAGATCACCTAAAACCAGGAAGTCTTCCAGTAATGTGACGACCTCCTCCACAAGGAAGAGAAGGGTCCTGAAAGGGACTGAGGCCCAATATGCAGAGCTGACCCTCATCACAGGGAAGTCTGCAGTCTACCTGGAGCCCAAATCTGGGATATCACTAGGTTGCTCCCTAACCTGGTGAGATCAGCTGACTATTACTCACTGCTGATCTTCCAGACAGATGGGGAGGGAGCTGTATTCTGTAGCCTGAAGGGAATGAAGAAAGACTTTAAGGCATTAGGATGTTTGGGCCACACATTGTACTCTAGTCATTTCTTCCATTTTGGGTTGAGGACAGGCTGGAACAGAAGGACTTAGTCAAATAATGCCTGGCTACGAGACTGATGTTACAGGCAGGGCTTTGGGTTCTTTGATAGTGACTGGTTCTATAAGACACCAGATCTTGCAGGTCCACATGGGAGAGGTTTGTCTCAGAGGGGAAAACGGGTTCTGGGGTAGGATTTGGCAGGCCTCATTCAGAGGACTTTCAACTAGATTCAAGGAGGGGTAGGATACTTGATGGGCACGTACCAGTGGGACAGAGCTCCAGTCTTAACGAAAAGCAGGTGGCCTCTTGCTGTCCTAGGGTGAAATTAGCACTCAGCTCACTCCCTAAAATGCCTGTACATCAATGCATGCAGCTTGGGGAACAAGCAGGAGGAGTTAGAAATCTGTGTCCAGTCAGATGATTATGATCTGGTGGCAATTATGCAGACCTGATGGGACAGCTCACAAGCCTGGAATGTGGTCATGGACGTCTATGTCCTTCTCAGGAAGGACAGATCAGCCAGGTGAGGTGGTGGAGCTTGCTCTTTATGTGAGAAAGCAACTGGAAAATATTGAGTTCTGTCCAGGGGCAGATGAAGAGAGAGTTGAGAGTTTGTGGGTGTGGATTAAAGGGGCGGGCTGGCATATGTGACACTGTTGTGGGTGTCTATTACAGGCCACCAGATCAGGATGAGGAAGCTGATGAGGTCTTCTACAGGCAGCTGACAGCAGCCTCACAGATACAGGCTCTGGTACTCATGGGGGATTTTAACTATCCAGATATTTGCTGGAAGACCTACTCAGCCAGCCACCCACAGTCCAGGATGTTTCTCCAATGCATTGGTGACAATTTCCTGATGCAACTGGTGGAAGAGCCCACTAGGAGAGGAGCACTGCTGGATCATGTACTCACCAACAAGGACGTTTGGTTGAAGCAGTGAAGGTTGAAGGCAGCCTTGGTTGCAGTGACCATGAGATGGTGGAGTTCAGGGCCTTGTGTGGTAGGAACAGAATACATAGCAGAGTCACAACCCTGGACTTCAGGAGAGCCAACTATGGCCTTTTCAAGCAATTGCTAAGGGAAATCCCATGGGACAGGATACTGGCAGGTAAAGGGGCCCAAGATAGCTGCTTAACATTCAAGGACTAATTTGATTCTATTCTATGATTCTTCTGCCCTTTTCTATTCTTCAAATAATCAGTGTCACTTATCTTTTTATTAAAGTCATAGAATCATAGAATCATGGAGTCATTAGGGATTGGAAGGGACCTCGAAAGATCATCTAGTCCAATCCCCCTGCAACAGCAGGATCACCTAAACCAAGTCACACAGGAACACATCCAGGCGGGTCTTGAAAATCTCCAGTGAAGGAAACTCCACAACTCCCCTGGGCACCTGTTCCAGTGCTCCGTCACCCTCACTGTGAGGAAGTTCCTTCTCAGGTTGATGTGGAACCTCCTATGTTCCAGCTTACAACAACTGTCCCTCATCCTATCACTAGAGGACACTGAGAATAGCCCAGCTCCATCCTCCTGACACCCACCCCTCAAATATTTGTAGACATTAATGAGATCACCCCTTCAGTCTCCTCTTCTCCAAGCTAAAGAGACCCAGCTCCCTCAGCCTCTCCTCTTAAGGGAGGTGCTCCACCTCCATCATCTTCGTTGCCCTGCGCTGGACCCTCTCCAGCAGCTCCACATCCCTCTTGAACTGAGGAGCCCAGAACTAGACACAATACTCCAGGTGTGGTCTCACCAGGGCAGAGTAGAGGGGGAGAAGAATCTCTCTTGATCTACTAACTACTCCCCTTCTGATCCACCCCAGGATGCTGTTGGCCCTCTTGGCCACAAGAGCACACTGCTGGCTCATAGTCACCCTGCTGTCCACCAGGACCCCCAGGTCCCTTTCCCCTACACTACTCTCCAACAGGTCAGTCCCCAACCTATACTGGTACCTGGGGTTGTTCTTGCCCAGATGCAAGACTCTACACTTACCCTTGTTATACCTCATTAAATTTCTCTCACACATACATGATTCAGGTTCAGTAAATTATTTGTGCTTGTGAGAGGTACCTGTCTGAGAAATATGGTCGTAGACCTTGCTAGACCATTTGGTGGTCTCTTCTTGGCCCAAGAGGATGTTACACCAGCAGAAATTGTCCTTGATAACCTTTGTGAGATCTGCTTGTCAAAGGCAATTACAGAAAAAAGCCTTATATGAAGACACTAAAAATGTTAACGGTCATTTATTTAGGAATAGGCATGGTGAAAAAAGGTGTAAAAATAATAACAAGAAGTTGAAATGGCAAGTAGAAGGGCATAGGCAGTGAACCAATGAACCTGAAAGAAGTGGATTCAAAAGTGAAACTAGGAAGTATGTTCCTTCACTGTATGTAAGTGAGAATTGACATTCCCATGCCATTTATCATTATTGAGCCAAGAGTTTACTAGGATCCAACACTAGATTTATGTTTAGATGGCTGAAACTTGAACTTGTAGGGCTTTACAAGTTAAGCCTAACAGCAAACTGTTGGGAGACTGCAGAAGTGAAAGGAACATTGATTTCATCTATGGGAGCTCCACCACAGCCTGAAGGAGGAGGTGATGTCCCTTTCAAAGGTACACTTAACTTCCACCTTCCTGCTCCTCAGCAGAAGGAGCATGAAGGGCAACTCTTCTAGGCCTTTGAATTACCATCAGCACTGACCTGACAACAGGCCTCACACTTATTTTAAAATCTATTTTTATTTTAAGCTTTTAATTGGGTGGTTTTGGCACAGTGATGGCATATTCCTTACTGGACCAAGAGCAGAAAATTCAGTCTCTCACCTTCACACATGAGCATGATTTGTCTTGGAAGCTGTCTAGATTGTTTGCCCAAACTCAGAGGTCTGCCACGCATTCACAACTCTTGCTCCACAATCC
>VXBP01009795.1:0-25216 GCA_013400115.1 Rhinopomastus cyanomelas | reverse complement strand
CCCCCCCCCCCCCCCAATGTTAGAGAAATGCGCACGATCGCTCTTCAAGGGGTGACCTTACGATCAATTGCAACCTCAGAAGAAACTTTTCCATTACTGAAAGAATCCGTTGTAATGAAGGATTTGGACCAGATCCAGAAAAGAAAGACGACTCTAGTAGTATGATCTGGAGAAGATCATAATGTGCAACAGAGGACAATTTCTCTCTCGGAGATTGAAATCAGGAAAGATAATGTTTCTTCCCTTCTCGTTCAGAGCCACATTTATGGAGAAAACATTTTTCATCCGTTGTATCACCTACTTCTGACAAGCATCCATGTAATGTCCTTGTCCTTTTCCTACTTCTTTGCAGGAATTTCTTATATTAAGTCTCTATACAAAGAGTCACTTCAAAATTGGACCAGATTTAACAAGCAAAGGCAAGTCCCTTCCAATCCCTAATGATTCTGTGATTCTATGATTCTAAGTCTATGCAAGTGGATGGAAGGAATTCTCCTGGTGGGTGTAATCTGTGCTCACAGGGCAGAGGATCATAGCTGGTACCTACTCTCTGTATTTTTATAGACATTTTTTTGCTTTTATGCAGTTTTCCACAGGTGTAGATCAATCCAAAATTTATCCCACCAAGACCCGTCTGAAATACGCATTTCTTCAAAGTTAATAGAAGCTCAGGTCCCCATGGGACTGCAAAGTGAGGGACACAGGACTCCAGGAGAAAATGAAAGGGCTGAAAAAGGACATAGCAGGGAATGGAAAATGTTAAGAAAATAAGGGGAACTGGGTAAATTGAAAAAACAGCTTGCAAAGGCAAAGGTGAAAAGTCCGTTCTGTAGGCATATGTAAGTTCCACGTCACTGCATTGTGAAGAGACTTAGATGAAACTTTCCTCTTGCTCTCTGTCTTGCTGAGTGCCCATAACGAAAGAGTATTCAGGCTCCAGGGGTCATTTGATCCTTGCAGGGTTTTTCTGGTTGTTTCCTACAGTCACTCCATCAGCTGTTACATTACTGCCTGAAAACATCCTGGGCTGCCTTTCCAGGAGAAATATGAAAACCCTGTAGCTTGACAAGAAAGTTTTCTGTGTAGGCAGAGCATCCCTACAGCTGAAGCAAACACTCAGAGACACGTAGCTTTTTGTCTTCAACAATAGCTGTGGCACCACCCTACAACAGTGTCTGAGCCACCTGGCTGGATTATACCCCACTGCACGAAGCTGCTGGACACTTGCTGCCAGGGGGAGGCAGAAACTTGAGGTTGAATGTTAGAGGCAAGAGCCGCAGAGGAGTGAGCTGGCAGGAAGCACAGGGTTAAAAAAAAGGCAAGATCATTCTCCTCCAATAACAATGGCATTTGTGCTGAAATATGCAGCTGATGTGAAGGGCTAGGTGAAGGAAGCCCATGACTAACAATTACTCTTCAGTCTTGTTTCTTAAGGTATGTCTAGCACTTCTGCAATATGAAAAGCCCTTTTGAATAGCTGCGTGTGTGTTTGCTGCAGGAGTGTGACAAAAAATTGGTGAAAGTGGCAGCCCAGCGGGGTCAGAAATGTTCCAGGACAAATCTAGTACTTGAACAACCCGGCTGCAATAAATTGATTTACACAGAGTGGAAGTAGAGGGAAAACATTGTCCTTTCCCTTGCTTTTGGTAGGGCACCTTTTTATGTCCACTCGTTTCATTGATGTGCTCGTAATTTAAGGTGTTTTCCTCTCCCAGAGCCCTGTTTTTCAGTTTTCCTTGGGTTTTGTTTTACTTTATATTTTAGTCTGTCTTTTACTTTGGTCAGATTTTACCTCTGGCCACAGACTTCAATACTGAAGAGTTTTTCCAAGAGTAAAACACTTTACAGGGTTGTTCTGAGATCCAAATAATGTTCAGCTTTCTGATAACATCCAGCCTACAAACTGCTACTGAGATACTACAGAAAAAATAACGGTATACTCTGAGAAGTAAAAAAACTCAAGTTTATCTTTTTAGATAGAAGTAGTAAGTAGTACAGGTCCAGCCAACTGATAAAAGTCTGCACTAACAAAAAGACGACTTGAAAGCATACATAATTTAAAACAAATGGGTATGGCATATTTCAGAAGTGCAAAGATCAGTTCCATAACTTCAGAGAGCCATTTGAGCTGGAAGCATGACAAGTATATTACAGTGTATTACAACACAAATAAAGCTCTAGGCTGGCATGGGAATCCTAAGTTAGTTCTCGGACAGAAATTAAAGAGAAGCATCAAAACCTTTATGTAGTTTCCAGAGATCTGCTTTGCTTCTGTGCTGCCATCCAGCCCAGGCAGGAGGGCTCCCAGCAGCGAGAGCAGCAGAGAGAGAGACCCACAGACATGCTTCAACAGCACAGTCTGTCCCCTTTGTACCTAGCAAGGTAACAGGAAGGGTGAATATGCCTCGTACCATCCTGTTCCTGTTCCCTTGAAGCCTTTGAGAGATGATTCTGAGTCCTCTGAGCTGTCTGTAGAGAATCAATCACCCTGTACTCCTGGGGAGGGCAAAAGTCAGGAAAGGGGATGTTTGTGCTTAATATTGCTTCACCCACAGCTTGCTCTGCTGTGTAACAGCCCTAAAAAACTGCTCCTAGTGGTGAGTAGTTTCTGCCCCGGGGAAAATGTGCGTTTCTGCCACAGGCTGTTTCTGCTGGCTTTGGTGTTGTCCAGAGGAGCCCTAACGCCATGGCAGGACTGGGTACTGCACAAACACAGAGCGGAAAGGCCAGCGGGTATAACAGGAGACAAGATAGTGGGTTAATATATTCAGAGGGCACAAAAATCAGCTAGATGACATTATCAAATTCCATACTGCTGTCAGGGTGGCTTCTTAAAGACTTCCTGACAAAGGGAAAGATTTGCATTACTGGCTTTGCAATAGTCTCTTGGACCTGCCCATTTTCAGCAGATCTTTCACACCATCTTGTCGTTGACACCTTCTCACCAAAGCAGATCTCCACCCTGAAGGACCTCATTCTCTGCACTTGTCCATATGTGCTCTGAATCAACTTCCCTACAGAGCTCACTAACCTCAGTTGTGTCCTCTGGTCATGGCAGTTTGATCTGTCACCGCTCCCATCTGTGGGGCATTTTGCTGTCATCTGGGGTACAGAAACCTCAGGGCAATTTCAGTTTCCCCGAAGTGTCCGTTCCTTTGGGGTCTGGGAACCTGTGGGGTTCCCAGACACACTGTGATAAATTCCCAACGAATGCAGCAGCAACTACTCCAACACGTGTTTTAGTGAAATGTGTGGCCACAACACCCATGCAAAGAGGAGAGGGGAAGATTAGGTCAGAGCTGAAAACAGAGGAAGACTGCAGTGTTATTCTTCTGAACGGAGGTGGTCCATGCAGAAGCAGCCACCCATTGCCTTTGTTATCAGTTCTTCAGCTTTGTGCCAGGGTATGTCATTGTGTGACCCAGCTGCTCTTGGTACCGTGGAAGAGGCCTGGGCTCCTCTCCCTCTGCAGACATAATGGGTTCCTGGGTACAACAGCCTCACATCATGACAATTCCATCAGCCTTCTACAACCGTCTTACAGCTAACACGGCAAGAAGCTGAATGTCCCCAGATCCACGTGGGCTTCTGTTCAGTTCCCCCTTAAACTGAGGAAGTTTGCTCCCTGCAGCTGTCCCACCGCTTGCTGAAGTGGTGGGTTGTTGAGCCTGTGGGAGGGGATACAGTGAGTAAAACAATTTCTCGACCTCGCCTGAGCTGGTGTGAAGCTTTCCTCAGCCTTGCACAGTTCTTTGTTGGTGCTTTTCCTGACAACACGCCAAGCTGCTTTCAAGAGCCTTCGGAGTGCTCAAGTGCCATGTGGGCTGTTTTAGAATTTTAGTGCAAGCTGTTTAGGAGTAGAGCCAGGACGAAGATTCAGATTATGGTCAGTCTTTCTGAACAGGTAGCATTCAAGGTTTACAGAATTATTTAAATCCCATCAACATACACCTGTCAGTGCAGATCCCGTACGTGATACATAGTGTTGGCAGCATTCTCTCCTCATCAGATATATGCTGCTATTATTACTTTTACATTAAAAGATAACGTCTGTCGTTACTGCAGAGCTGGTCTCTGCGATACTGAGGAGGCAGGCAAAGCCATGGAGAACAACAGGGGTAGGAAGGCACTGCCCTTCAGGGTGCCATTTGTGCCCTCTTTGAGGAGGTTTTCCCCTGTTCTCTGAGGACAGCAAGCAGGACATAGGCAAAGGAAAACCCACCAGTGAGCTAGCAGGGCACTGCTGCTAGCCCATCCCTGGTGAAGTGAGCTGGGAGCTGCCTGCGCTGTGCAGTTCCCTGCCTGCTTTCCAGGCTCTGCAAACAGATCTCTGCAGGCACCGTCCAGGCAGAGCCCGGGGTACAACTTGTCCCAGTGCCAAGGCAGCATCCCTGGCCTGCACTTTTGAGCTGACATGGGCTGAGCAGTTGGGACAGGATGGTTTCAGCACAGCTTTTGCACCTTTCCCTCTCCTTGATTCAGAGGGGAAACTGCCCTTCCAGCTGCATCAAGCATCCCCGAGATGTGTTTAATGCCTCTGCGCCAGGCTTGAGCAGACTTGGATGGAACAGAGATGTCTTTAGCCCTGGCAGTAGCCCGAGACAGATCTTCACGGCTGTAGAAAGTCATTTTGCAGTGTGGTTTCTCTTGAAGTGAAAAATGGTATTTCTGCTTGTGTTATCTCCTGTGACTGAGGTGCTGATGATCCCCTGTCAATGAACAAGACATCTCTAACCCTGCGGCATGTGGGAGCAGTTTTCCACCAAGGCCAGCTATGCCATTTCTCGGCACTCACAGCTTGCCAGCTGGTGAATGGCTCTGACCCAACAGGTCTTGCTCTTGTCAGGCTGTGATTCTGTTTTTTTTCTGCTCAGTAGTGTTGTGCTCTGGCATCTCAAGTTTGAAAACACAAACGTAAGAAATGCCATCCTAGGCAAAAAGGGGTCCTGCCACCCCATCCTCCTAACTCTGAAGTGAGAAAAGGACTTGGGGAGAGCACCCAAGCTTGGCAGCTTTATGAGGCTCTGCCTTGCATTCCCCCAGCATCCCCTGCCTCCTCCTTTTCCCTATCCACTAATGATGCTGCCTGATCCTTTAAGAACTCACTGGTGCTGCTCCCACAGCCTCTTGTGCTCAGAGAGGGCTTGTTCTCATCTCCCAGTGCGTATACTGAATGTCTCCTGCTGTGGTGGGCTCTGGTGAACAGCAGCTCTACTTTCACCTTCTTCAGTGGATAGGCACCAGCCGGGGCTCAAGGACATATCCTGAAACCTTCTGTCCGTTTCTCCCGCAGTCCCTTCTCAGACAGATTGGCCTGAGTTTCACCAGTACCTGCCTCAGTTCTGTATCTGTCTTAATACAACTGAGAACGTCACCAGTGGAAGTCCTCTCAGTGGAGACTTCCCAGTTTGACTCCCTTTCCAGAAGACTACGTGACAAATTCCTTCAGCTAAAGTTGTGCTGAAGTATCTGTGATATCGGAAAGTGCTACCTGTGTCAGCCTTCTTATTCTTACAAAAGTTTGATTCTGAAGCGAGAATATCCATTCGTTCCAGCTGTTTTCCCATTGAGTGATCTTCAAAATGGATGTATTTAAAATTCTGCTCCTCTTGTAAAAATACCAGCCTAGCTAAAATTACATATCTTTGCCCATATCTGATCCAAGATCCACTTGATCTTTAACTTTGTCAAACTTTGCCAGACAAGAAAACACTTGAGAACAACCCAAAATAATTTGTGGAGCCGCTCACATGCGCAAAGTTTGCAGCAAGAATGAAAGGAGATAAATCCTATAAATTGATCAGGAAGCCTTTTAAAACTGTGAAAATATTCTGTGCTTTCAATTAACTTAAAAGTTATTTAAAAGCTGCAGAACGTATAAATTAGGAATGGATTTAGACTAAGGCATAATTTTTCTATTTATGCATTCATTTATGAGCTCCTTGACATTGAAGCTTAAGCTGTTTTGTAAGTTCATGAATGACTTTTCATTGTACATATATTTTATTGAGTTAGTAGTAAATACTTGTTTATGTACTGGGAATTCGCCTTCATATTTAAATGCTGCCATAAAGATGCACCTAATAAAAATAGGATTTCTGTGCCTCCCTTTATTGTCAGGAGACTCAGCAAGCTGTGCTTTTCTTAGTGCTGCATACTGATTTCCATCCGGGCAAAGGCTGTGTCAAGGAAAGTAAGTCTGGTGTCATCGCATTGGAAAAGCTGGCAAAGTGCTGACAAAGTGCAAAGCTTTTATCTTCAAAAAGCTGCAGATTTTTTGAAAATGCCACTGTTCTCTGAGGCCCAAAGACTTGGAAGTCAGGGAACTGCTCCTTTGCTATTGTGATTTTAAGTTGGTATGAAGGGTCAATAGTTATTAAATTTTGTCTTTGGATTAATAAACACCAATCCCTTAGAATCATAGAATCATTAGGGACTGGAAGAGACCTCAAAAGATCATCTAGTCCAATCCCCCTGCCACAGCAGGATCACCTAGACCAAGTCTGGGTTAGAAGGGACCACAGGATCATCCAGTTCCAGCTCCCCTACCATGGGAAACCTACCTTACTTGAAACCTCAACAGAAGATGACAATGTTCAGAGCAAAACTAAAGGCAATAATTTTCTTATGTTTCTGGAAAAACTTAAAAAAACTTAAAAAATTACTCTTTGGTAACAAAGTGTTGTATTTTGTGAGGCACGATATCATTCAACACAAAAGAAGTTGTGAAGAGATAGGTGTGACGAGACACCCACACGTCTACCATCACATCTTCTCCATCACTTTCACTCCAGCTTTTTCTACTAGCTGGGTTATTTTTGGAGAAACACTTTCTCTGTAGTCACGGCATTTTCTTCATTTCCCTTGTATTTTGCCAGTTTGTGTGTGTATCTGGTGGTCAGAAAAGACAGGTAAAGCTTAATGTGTTCTTCACTCAGGTATACAGTATGAGCTTTTAGGTGTTGGAGCGGTTTGTGGCTTGTCAAAGTCTACCTCTGTAGTTAAGAGGAAAAAGCTTATGAGCATTCAGGTGGAACAGAGAACCAGCCATTCTGGCAGAGGTAAATGGGGTCACTTAGGTTTTACATTACATGATGTCTAAATCCAGGCATCCCCTGATGCTCTCAGATCCATACATGAAGGAACTTGCTGCAAGTATTTCCACCAGATTTGTGTATTAGGTAGGTCAGGGATAAAAACATTTTGGAATCTAGTCAGAGCCTCCTTTGACAAGGTCTGTCTTATGAAGATTTAAAGCTATTGTTTTCTTAATGCCTAATGCTGAAGGTGTTTCTGGCCTTACTTTAATGGATGTGGTAGTGAAGTGCAATGACTATCTTCTTGGCTTTTACTGTGCAAGAGCTGGCAAAAACCAGCAGAATGGAAAACAGATCTTGACAAACAGCATATTCTGGATACTTCTGTTATTTGTAAATAACTGCACACATTTTCGAGTATGGGTCATGGATGAAAATGTTTTGCTAATTAAGACCTGTGTTTGTTCTGTGGCACATTCAGCTGTTGCATGAACGCTTTGGCGCCAAGTTTCTGCTCAGCTTTCCGCTTCTAGCTCTCTCAGCAGTTCGTGTGTCTCCTCTGTATCCAAATCTGCTCAAAAACTTCAGATCAGAAGACTTCAAGGGGAATTAGGGACAGCATTGTACCTCAGGAACCGGGTTTATTTGCCTCTCCCATCTGGGTACAACTCTTTGAAAAGGATTTTTAGTGTCGGTTGCATCTCCTAAGTATATTTTAACTTGGGTTTTGCTGTTGCTTGCAAAGTCATCACAAAATGCATTAAAAAACAGTGTGGGTTGTGTGATACTACCATTGCCAGGTCCTTCCCCTGTGTATATTCAACACATAATACCAAATCAGATCTTGCTCATTTATCTTCCGTTACAAAAAGCCATCTGCTGTGAATTCCACCTTCCAATGTTGTGAAGTTGTGCAAATACAGCATTGCGACTCACAGAACCCATGGAACAGAGTTCCAAAAACATGCAAAGAGATTCTGAGGGAGGCTTCGCTGACAGCCAGCTGATGCCAGAGCTGTGGAGAGGATTATAAACTGCATTGTCTAACCTGGGCTGTACCACGACGGCGTGTGCATATGTACAGTTGAATTGGCAAAAAAAGTGATTGGCACTGGACATAAGAGCTCATTCACTGATTGTTGTATTTATTGGTGAATTAGGTCTTGTCAATATAATGCAGAATCTTTCACGAGAACTCAAGATCATCATGCTTCTGCATAAGCTGCATACCCAGTAGGAGTATTACACAGCTTGCAATGTGTGTGTTTTAGAAAATTAGGCATTTCAGGCAACACTGAAGCTTAATTAACAGAATTATGTTCTATTTGTGCACATTTGCTGTAAATATTGTTCTGTCAGCGTCCAACGTGTTGCTGTTTCCAAGACCTGCTTGATACTGAATTGTAGGAATGCAAGCCTAGAAAGGACTTGCGTCCATTTCACTGCACTGACATAGAAAATTAAATATCGATTAAAAATGCATTTTATCAAACAAAGCAATATTATTTCTCTAAAATTTGTCTCTAAATTTTTTTTGTCCACTACCTGTTATTTCAGTATTTAAACTGGTGCAGTTGGGAGCTTCAAGAGTGAGACACACAAAGGAAATGAAGTATGGTGATGCATTTTCATGCCCTGCTCTGTGACAACCCAGATGCCCGCATATGTAAGTGAACCCTGAGCAGTCTGAAGGAACAGGGCAGAACAATTGCAGGTTGTCTTCTCCTGAGCTGAGAACAAGGTCAGGCTGACCAGTCAGACCTCTCAGCTTATTTCTGTAGATCAATTTATCCGCACTGATCTAACAATAGGCCTCGTTAGCAGATGTTGAATTTGCTCTACAGCTCGTAGAGGTAGCAACTGCAAGAGCAGTCTGAACATAAGCAGATCATAACTAAGGGTGGGGTTGAAGCTGGTTCAGTGGCCAGCTAGCGAGTGTGCAGAAGGCTCTAGATCTTACTGAACTTGCATTGATGATGAGTAAAACAGATGGCCATGCCAGAGTCATAACAAAAATTGAACTAACAGTGAAAAATTATGAAGAGTTCAGGCCAGTGAACTGCCCCAGCAGTTTGGTTTGCTGGTACTGATGTGGCTTAAAGTGTTGTGTCCTTGACGTGCATTAATAAGATGCTTCAGTTTAAAAGATCACTGGGGGTCATTTAATTAGTAGCCGGCCTTCATATGTAATGAATCCAGCAGCATGCTCCTCAGAGCATTGTCTCTGAGGCTGCTGTCCATGTGCTTGTGAACACTGGCTGACACACCAAAGAGTGTGTTGCACCTGTAAGACACCCTGTTTGTACAGTCTCCTCATTGGCACCTGTCACAGCAGAGAATGGGCCTTTTCTTGCCTGTACTGTGGAAATTGGGATAAATTTGCACTTCCCTGTGGAGCAACCCTCCCTTCAACTCATCCTTTCTCCAGCAGCTCTGTCTCACTGGATTAGCTGTTTGTCTTTGGAGCTGATGTGCTCTGGCACGGGTCAGAAGGATGGTTTCCGTAGCCGCTGTCTTTCCATTGACACCTGCTCCTTGGAGCATTTCTATTTTCACTGCCCTTCAATACCTGCCACGCAAGGAGGAGTGTAGCCCGAATTCCCTACTCTGATCTGTAATTTGAGCCTTATTAACATTTATGAAATTTTAATTAATATAGCTTTCTGCTGCCCTTGAAGTATCCCACACAGAAAAGAGTGCAGCCATCAGACATGCCTGCAGAGGAGATGCTGGAAATACCTGCTGGAGAATTACGAGCTGTAGTTCCTTACACCGGGCCATTAATGCAGCACGTTGCAGCTCGGTGCTGCTCTGCGCAGCCTTTTACACCATTACCATCCTCCAGCACTTTTGTTTAAACACACCAGCGTCAGCTGTATGTGACACCCCTCACTGAAGCTGCATTAGCATGCCTCTTTGGTCTCAAAGAACTTCTGAAGTTAGGTGAACTCTTTACATGTTGACTATTTTGGCAGCCTATATTGTTCTGCAATTTATCAGTTGATAACTTGTGCTGCCTCGTAGTCATAGTGTTTTCCCAAGTGAAGAACCTTTGGCTGAGCTCTGGAAATATATGCGTTTCGCAGAAATGAAAAGTTATTAAATCAGGACTGCAGGGGAATGCAGAGGAATGATCTGTTTGTAATTCTGGGAAAAACAATTCAGAACACTGTTTTTAAAGCTTAACGCAATTACTTAAAATCTTTCACCAAAACAACCAACCTTTTTCATCTGGTCTCCAAGGATTGCTTTTATCTTTCAGATCTAGTTGCTGCAAAATACTGATAATGCAGAAATTCCACGAGGCGTTAAATCTCCATCTACCAGTGCTTGCAGAATTAATCAAATTACCTTTTAAAGTTAATGCAGTCGGTGAGAAGAGTTTAATGATATTCAAAACCTTCATGGTAATAATTACAGATGAAGAGGGTCAGTCAGTTGAGAATTAATGCAAAAAGTGCACAGAATGATAATCTGAATTAATGCATCAGACCGTGCAGAAGGCATTGGGAGAGTGAGCCATGAAAATAAAATTCATTTGCTTCCAATCAGAAGAGTGAATCACATATGTGAGAATTTGAAGTAAAGTAGGTGGTCTCTGGCAGGGGGGTTGGACTAGATGATCTTTCGAGGTCCCTTCCAATCCCTAATGTTCTGTGATTCTGTGTGATTCTGTGATGAATTTAAGGCTTGAGCCATGCTAAGAGAAGGTGGTGTGCTGAGAGAGGTGAAGGAGGGGAAGAAAAAAAGAAGTGGCTAACGTGGATTAATCTGTCTTATCTCACAAGGTTTGATGCTGTCAGTTTTTCTATCACAATGCAAAGACAGAAGCTTTCCCACAAATTTCTCTGATCCTGGAGCTCTTCGTTCTTTCGATTTTCTCTCTGCTGAATGTTAACTTTTTTTCACTGATTTAGAAATTATCAAATAATCAGTGAGGACAGGGTTTTAACTGTCCCATGCAGTTCATAGTTCTTTTGTTAACAGAGAAAGACAACAATCCTGAAAGGATGTTCATAAGAATAAATAGAATGTTTTGTCATTTACTTTGAACCCAGGTAAGCTCAGATTCCACTCAAATCTCACTGAAATGGGTACAAGACCAGTCTGTGTCCCAGCCAACCTGGAGCTGGGTGTTGGTGTGACCTGAGATCACTTCCTTGAAGCACCTCAGACACAGACAGAGATCTTGACACCCAACCCTTATGTGTTTCTATAAAGTAATTAAATCCCCTCATAGTCTTCTCCTCTCTAGACTAAAAAGCCCTAGGTCGCTCAGTTATTCCTCATAAGGCAGGCGCTCCAGTCCCTTGTGGCCTTCCACTGAACTCTCTCAGACAAGTCTCTATCCTTCTTCAACTGGGAGCCCAGAACTGGATGCAATATTCCAGGTGTGGTTGCACTAGGGCAGAGTAGAGGAGGAGGAGAACCTCTCTTGATCTGCTGGAAACACTCTTCTTGATCTATCCAAGGATTCTGTTGGCCGAGGGGCAATGGTTGTAAGCTGGAACATAGGAGGTTCCACATCAATATAAGAAGGAACTTCTTCACAGTGGATAATTTCTTGTCTACCAGGACTCCAAGAACCCTCTCCACAGAGGTGCCCTCCAGCAGATCACCTCCCAGCCTGTATTGGTTTCTCTGATTACTCCTTTCCAGATGAAGGACTCTGCACTTGCTCTTTTTGAACCTCATTCTTTTCCTCTTTGACCAACTCTCTGATCTGTCCAAACCTTCCTGAATGGCTACACAGACATCAGGTGAATCAGCCAAACTTCCCAGTTTAGTATCATCTGCAAACTGTCTGAGGAGACACTCTGACCCATCATCAAGGTCTTTGATAAAGATATGAATGGGACTGGACTCAGCACTGATCTCTGGGAGACACCATTCCCAGGGTCTCCAGCTGGACTAGGCACCACTGATCACCACTCTCTGCGCTCTATTACGTAGCCAGTTCTTAATGCATCTCAGAGTCTGTTCTTCTGTCTCACACTTCCTAAACTTGCTCACGAGGATGTTATGGGGCACTGTGTCAAAAGCCTTCCTAATTTCAAGACAGACTCTTACTTCTGATGATTGGCATCAAAAAACAGTCGCCTAGGACATCGCAGATTCTGGTTTCCCAGTTTGAGATGCCATGGGGTGGCACTGCTCTCGGGGGAGAGCTGCTTAGTACATTCTGAAAACCTCTATGAAACATTGACTACCTCCAGAATTACAGTCGACATTTGGAAACCTGGATCATCCTGACAGTTTCTTTCTCGCCATTTTTGTTGCATGCATGTGACTTGCAGGCTGTGTCTGTTCTGTTCCTTTCTGCAACTTTGTCGGTCGCTGTCTGGCCCGTGCTATTAAATCAGCTCAGACACTGCAATGATGAAAGCTCCCCAAAACAAGGTGGTGTTGCTTTTATGGTTAATTGCAGATTGAACGTTTTGTATTGCCGTTTGCACATTTCAAGCTTCACTGTGCGTCAGACCTTCGCACCCTGCGTGAAGGGACCACCAAACGTGCCAACCCCCTGCAGAGAGCCTCGTGCACAGCAGTGCGACTCTGCAGTTGGACCAGAACAGCACAAACGCTTCTGCATGGCTGTCAACTGCACTTTTCAAATCAGCAGCAGGCAGCTTGCAGCAGCCAGAGAGTTGCATTGACTTTGGAGATTTCCAGAGGCTCAGCTTCATTGAGGATGGATCCTTCACTGCTATCACAGACTAGAATCATAAAATCATTTAGGTTGGAAAAGGCGATTTAAGATCAACCATGTCATAGAATCATAGAATCATGGAATCATTAGGGATTGGAAGGGACCTTGAAAGATCATCTAGTCCAATCCTCCTGCCACAGCAGGATCACCTAAACCAAGTAACAGAGTCAGTCAGGGTTGGAAGAGACCACAGGATCATCCAGTTCCAACTCCCCTGCCATGGGCAGGAACACCCCACCCTAGATCAGGCTGGCCTTAAACACCTCCAGGGATGGGGCCCCAACCACCTCCCTGGGCAACCCATTCCAGGCTCTCACCACTTCATGGTGAAGAACTTCCTCCTCACATCCACTCTAAATCTACCCATCTCCAGCTTTGCTCCATTCCCCCTAGTCCTGTCACTACCTGACATCCTAAATAGTCCCTCCCCAGTCTTTTTGTAGCCCCCTTCAGACAGTGGAAGGCCACAATAAGATCACCTGGGAGCCTCCTCTTCTCCAGACTGAACAGCCCCAACTCTTTCAGTCTGGCCTCACAGGAGAGGTGCTCCAGCCCTCTGATCATCCTCGTGGCCCTCCTCTGCACTCGCTCCAGCATTTCCACATCCCTGGAAATGGTAATAAGGGCTCCAGAACTGGACGCAGTCCTTGAGGTGGGGTCTCACCAGAGTGGAGTAGGCCTCGACCTGCTGGCCACACTTCTCCTGATGCAGCCCAGGATCCATTTTGCCTTCCGGGTCTCAAGTAAGTTCAGCTGTAAACCATCACTACCAAGCCCACCACTAACCATGTTCCTAAGCACCACATACTTTAAACACTATCACTTCCCTGGGCAGCCTGTTCTAATGCTTGGCAATCCTTTTGGTGTCAAATTTTTTTCACCAGTGCTAAATACAGAGGAACGATCACTTCCCTACTCCTGCTGGCCACTGTAGTGCTGAAACATCCCAGGATGTCATTGGCCCTGTTAATCACTGGTCACACTGATGGCTCATATTCAGCCAGCTGCCTACCAACACCCCTAGATCCTTTTCCACCAGGCATCTTTCCAGCCAAGCTTTCTTCCCCAAGCCTGGAGCAAAATGTGAAGCCACGTCAACTTGTGATGATGTGGCATTGTTGCAGCTCAGCTTTGTTGCTGGGGGCTGCTTTGTAGTCCACCTGCCTCCTCCAGCAGAGGACTCCTCTTCTGCTGTTGCTGTTTTTGTCCTTCAAATGTATTCCTCAAAGAAAGGTCAGGATCTTCTTTGAGGTCTTCCAAGCATCTTACAGTGTGGCTGTGCCTTCCTGGGGCTGTTCTTGCTGCTTTATGAGGCAAACAAAGGACAAAATGAGCACCTCACAGTCCGGTCTTGTGCTGCTTTACTGCTGAGCACTGGTGTGAGGACAGACGCGCTGAAAACCCGGAGACTGAACACGGTTCAGCTTCTCTCAGCAGAGCTGACCTTGCAGTAGTACCTGATGCATTGTCCTAAGGAGAGCTGTACCTTTGATCAAAGCGCTGTGAGGTTCTGCCAGCCTTGTTTGCCTGTTGCACGACAAAGAAATGGGGCCCTTTCCTGGCTCTGCTGCAGACGTTTCTGTTGGCATGTCGACGGCACCGGTGTTTGTGGATTGCGGACGATTGCTTCGGCTGCGTTGGGTCTCATGGTCTGGCAAGGAAAGAGGAGTAAAATTCCTGTGGTGTGAGTGTTTTGAACGAACCGCTGAGAAGCAAAAGTGGTGCAATTACAGAACGCCGCCGTTAATCCCTCAGTGATCTTGACGTTTGCAGAAGGGAAAAGCGTGCACATGCTCCTGGAGACATCTATGCCTCAAGTACAACATGGCCACAAACTTGCTCTGTGGCAGAGGCAAAATTCTTGTACTTCATGGACTGCACTGCTTCTGCATTAGAGCTTTGAGTTGCTAGTCCTGGAAGTCCTGTCATTAGGCACAGGCAGGTACAACAGTGCCGTATAGGTTGACTCTGTATGGGTAGAGATTAACTCTCTCTGGTACTGATTTCATCTGAGAGATACCATAAGGTTTTCCAAATAAGAGTTTCATCACTGCAGCTGTGACTGGTCAAAGATTTTCTTTGAATGACTTACTTTAAGACTGGTGAATGTCTTCCTTTAAACCGTTTGCCAGTGGCTTTGTACCCAGACTGAGACTGGTGAGTGCTGACTGTAGACACCAAAAACTGTTCTTTAGAAAACTGAGCATGGAATTAGTTTTAGCCAAAACTGAAAATCAAGCTCAGGTTTGTGGTGTTTTGCCTGTGGAGATGTTTCAGATCAGTTGGAAATGCCTCCTTCCCCCACTGCCATCACCTTCCAGCACTGTTTTGCAGCATTAAGCCATGAAGGAGACTGTGCTTCAGTGTAAGAAGTTGTGTTCTGGTCTAAATGTTATTGCAGGGTATGAGGTGACAAAACAGAGGCATCTCCTGTCATGTCATGGGCAACAAAGAACTGATCAACAAGAAATTATGTCTGGGCAAAAAGTGTGCATCTTTTATTTACTGCTGCCCGGTTGGAACTTTTCCCGGAGCCGAGCAATTCAGTGGTGGCAGCGGGTAACGTGCACAGAGAATTCACAGCAGCTGTCATGCAGCCCGCAGGCTTCCCCCATTTCGTATCGTGTTGTGGAACCAAAGATCACAACTCCCTACTTTGAAACAGGTTTTGGAGTTCAGTGCTCTTTAATAAATGTCCTCAGCATAACACCTTTCATTCCTCATCACTTGTGACAGCTCTACACGAAGTCAGCCTTCCACTATAGTCAAGGAGATTCATGAGCCACTGGACAAATTTTCTTTGACAGTCCTTTGTTTTGTTAGAAAACTAACAGTAATTTCACTTTTGCTTAACAAGATGGTGCTACTGTTGTGGGCAATAAATGAGCAAAGCTTTCTGAGATCCCTTTATGGCTTTAACAGCTGACACGGCATGAGTTTTTTAGACCATGCCACGGGTAATGATGCCTTTGAGTGTCTTTCACTGGTGTCTTCTCCATCTCTCAGGGTAGAGTCTCACAGATGTGTTACAGGGTGGCAGACACCTAGAAGCCACACAGTATGCCCAGAGTTCCCCAGTCCCTGGGAGTACTTGGCAAATTCCTGCCTTGAGCTGGGACCAGAAGAGGGCACTTACTGTGTCCTGAGAAATGCCACCCAACTCAGACCCTCACAGGGTTTTAGAGTTAGCTAGGAGTTTTCTAGCGTGGTGGAAGGTCACTGCCACAGCTGGAAGCCTGTGCTCAGCAGAACATGGCAGCATTATTAAAGTTCAGGACTGCTGGTAGGGCCCTGAAGGGGATTTTTGTCTGTACAGACACAGAGCGGGTACCACTTGGATTCACTAGATCCTCAGTTTCATTTCTGACTTGTGGATGGCCGTGACAGCATCTACTCCTTGTATAATGTGATGCAAGTTCCTTTAACACTTAACAGTGCGTGTCAGCCTTGCCTAGGGCTGCACCTATAGTGAAGCAAAGCCCATAAGCTTTGGACCTTCAGTTTGCCAATTTTAGGAACTGTTAAATCACAGCTCTGGGCTTCCCTAGTGCCATTTGCAGTCCATGAGCAGCTGCTTCTGCTGCTTTTTTCTTTGCTGTTTGTGTCTTGTGATACACGGTACAAAAAAGCTGGGGAGGGACTTTTTAGGATGTCAGGTAGCGACAGAACTAGCTGGAGCAAAACTGGAGGTGAGTGGATTTAGACTGGATGTGAAGAGGAAGCTCTTCACCGTGAGAGTGGTGAGAGCCTGGAATGGGTTGGCCAGGGAGGTGGTGGAGGCCCCGTCCTTGAAGGTGTTTAGGGCCAGGCTGGATGGGGCTCTGGCCAGCCTGATCTAGGGTGGGGTGTCCCTGCTTGGTGGCAGGGGAGTTGGAACTGGATGATCCTGTTCCTTCCAACCTTCCTTCCAACCCTGACTGACTGTATGACTTGGTCTGGGTGATCCTGCTGTGTCAGGGGGGTTGGACTTTCAAGTCCCATCATTTTTGGGATGATCTTTCAAGGTCCCTTTCACAATCCCTAATGATTCTGTGATTCTAGGTAACATAGAATCATAGAATCACTTGCTGCAATGAGCACATCTTCACCTAGATGAAGTTGTTCAGAGTCCTGTCCAGTCTGATGTTGCATTTTCCAGAGATGGGGCTTCTCCCACCTCTCTGGACAATCTGTTCCAGTGTTTCATCACCGTCATTGAAAAAATTGCTTCCTTAAATATAATCCAAATCTACCTTTTTTTTGTTTAATACCATTAACCCTTCTCCCTGTCTTTCTTATAAGCCCCCTTGAAGTACTCAAAGGCTGATCTGAGCGCTGGAACATCTCCACTATGAAGAAAGGCAGAGAGAACTGGGACCGTTCAGCCTGGACAAGTAATAGCAGCCTTCCTGTACTTGGAGGGGGCCTACAGGGAAGGATGGGGAGGGACTTTTTACAAGGGAATGTAGTGGTAGGACAGCGGGTAATGCCTTTGAACTGACAGAAGTTAGATTTAGTTTAAATGTGAATTAAGAAGTTCTTGACTCTGAGGGTAGTGAGACTTCAACAGGTTGCCCAGGGACATTTCAGATGGTCCATCCCTGGAAGCATTCAAGACCAGGTTGGATAGGACTCTGAACAACTTGCTTTAGTGGAAGATGTCCCAGCCCATGGCAGGTGGGGTGGAACGAAGTGACATTTAAGGTCCCTTCCAACTCAAACAGTGTGGAAATACAGGGTTTTGTGAAGTCATTGTTGGAAGAGCAAGAGTGTTTTAACATGTGACTAGTCGCCTAAGTATGGCACGTGTCCGGTCTTCGTTCACTGCCAGGGGCATGGGCGGCGGTGTGCGTGGACACCTCGTGGACAGCGTATGGCAGCCAATGAGATCGTGGCACACGTTGCTGGGGTGTTTGACGGATAAATCACTGTTCTCTAAGAGTGTATATATTGCCTAAGTTTTAGCAATAAAATGGCTTCTACTTGAAATCATATTGATTTGCGTAGCGTCCAAAAGGCGATCACATGCGGCTAAAAATGGCGCCTCAAACGTGGGACCTTCTCAGGCTCCGATTTCCTGCAAAAAGGAGGTCGGTAAAGGAGGCCGGAAGGAGAAGGTGAAGACAGGGGAAAGTGGGAGGCCAACCGAAAGACTCGCACAGCCGGTGAGTGTGCTCTGCAGGAATGAAACTGCACAGCAGCAGAGAAAACTACAGCTGTCCATGGATGAAGGCCGCAGATGAATCCTGCCTCGGTAAGGCGGGAGGTTGGAAAAAGGGAGGGCGATGGGGAAGACGCTCTCCAAGGAGGAAGAAGCAGTGAACCTCCTTAAATATATCCTCTCTGAGAGAGGAACTGAATGGGATGAATCCTCTCCAAGACATTTATTAAAATGTGCTAGAGACAAAAATTTAATTATGGATGTGGGACAGATATCACTACTGAGCACGTGGGACGAGATCTCCTTAGGGAATAAGGCCGCGGGTGACTTCGCTGCTCTCTGGCATCTAATTAAAGAAACGCTTGGAGAGATGGAGGTCAACTCAACCTCCATATTTGCCGCCATTACCCCTGAAGCTAAACGTTCAGCAGGAACGGGGTCCAAAGCCACACACATGTTTAATTCTCTTGCACCCCCTATCCGTGGACCAGCGGTGGTGTCTGCACCTACCGCAGCCGTAGTGAGACCAAAAGTAAATTCGCTGTGAGCAAGAACCAAACTGCAGCCAGGATGGGAAGTTAAGGGGCCCCTCACCTCAGTATCTGTGTGAGCTGATTTGGCTGAACCGTCAGAGGATGAAGAGAGTTCTATAAATCAAGCAGCAGCAGCTTTGTGTTCTCCTTTACCTCCTTCAACTCCGTCACTGGGAGGATCACAAGCTGACAATAATGAAGGCAGTTTTACTGACTCTCAATTTGACCAACTGATGAAGAAATTAGAAGGGTTGAAGCCGCTGTCTGATGAAAACACACTATCTTTTGATGTGCCTTTACCTCCTGCTCCTTCTGCTCCTCCTTACTCTATTTCTCCTTTTTCTCCACGCCCACTTACGAATTCTTTTCTGCCTGTCACTCCTCAGCCTACCTCTGAGTCCTGTGACTCTTATAGAAGGCATGGTGTGCCCCAAAATCCACTAAATCATTGGGAAGGGATCATTAGAGATGCGATTCTGGAGGGAGATATTTTGCCATGTAGTAGTCCTGTGGCATTTCCTGTTGTCCAGATGCCTGGACAAGAACCTCAATGGGCACCCTTAGATTGGAAAATGATTAAAGAAGCTAAAACATCTATTACCCAATATGGTTTAAAATCACTATTCACCCAGGCTATACTGTCACATCTGTTTACAGCTCAGCTGCTCACACCTAATGAGACAAAGAATTTGGTATGTACCTCATTGGATCCCTCACAACAAACTCAACTTTTTCACAAGTGGGTTACGTTATGTGATAACACAGTGGCGCAGCCACGAGCAGAGAATGGTCCGCTTTATCAGATAACATCACAAATGCTGCAAGGTGCAGGACCCTGCGCAAGTACCAACTGGCAAATACAGTTTGCAGTGCAAGCACTGCAACTATCCCAGGAGCTAGCATTTAGAGCTATACAAAGGCAAGGGAACCTGCATTCACATCTGTAAAACAAGGGGACCGTGACCCATATGATAAATGTATTTGATCAACTATATAGTGCTATCAATAGCGATCCTGATTTGGGAGAAGAAACGAAAGGTCAACTGTTTGATGTGTTAGCATTCGAAAGTGCTAATGCCAAAACAAAACAATTGCTGTGTACCCTCCCAAAAGGAGCGAGTGCAGGGCAAATGTCAGAGGCAGCAGAAAGAATGGGTGAAAGGGGTAAAGCAGCCTACATAGCTGCAGCTGTTTCAGCAACTGTATCGCCACTTATCGAAGGGAAAAAGAATTCAAGGGGAAAAAGAAGCAAACAGTGTTTTAAATGTGGAAAAACGGGTCATTTTAAAACAGAATGTGGATTGGGGTCTGACACGAATAAGCAAAAGCGATGTGAGAAATGTAATAAACCAGGTCATCTAGATTATGATTGCAGAAATGTGGAAAAGCAGCAGGGAAAGTGGCTTCGCAGCGCGGCACCCCGACGCGTGACGACAGAAATGCAGGGTGCCTGGACAGCCAGCCCTCAGCCACCACATGAAGTGCCAGAGTGGACATGGCGACAGCAGTGGACATAACTCTTCTGGACCAACATGTGCGAGTTGTAGACTCAAACATGAAAGGCCCTCCAGGGTATGGACTTAGTGCATTGCTATTGGGAAGATCGTCACTGTCGAAACAAGGTATTTTTGTTTTACCAGGAGTCACTGATGTAGACTTTACAGGCATAATCAAGATTGTGATTTATACACCTACCCCATCAGTTTCTATACCCCGAGGAAGTGTTATAGCACAGTTAGTACCATTTGAATCAAAAGTACCATGTAAAGGGGAAAAAGAGAGAGGGAATGCGGGCTTTGGTTCAACTGGAGCCCCTGAAGTTTTACTGGCTATGGATATTACCCGTGGAAAGCCAGAAGAAACAGTAGTGTGTTAATTGGAAATGATAGCAAAACTATTATATTAAAAAATATTATAGATATGGGAGCTGATGTAACTATTATCTCTCAAAATTGCTGGCCACAACCATGGCCTACTGCATTTACTTCAAATGGGGTATTTGGAATTGGTGGTGTGCAGTCAACAAGAGTAAGCAGATTTCCTGTTCAATTTAGTTTCAAAGACATTACAAAGGTAACAACAAGACCCTAAGTTTTGAATGTGCCAATTGCCCTAATAGGCAGGGACCTTTCGAGTCAAATGGGAGCAAAAATTACAACAATAAATTTTTAGCAGCAGCCAGAAGTCATCAAAATGATCGTAGTTTGGCTATTGGTAACAGCAGAGGAGATCAGTTAGTAGCTCCAGCCTGGACCAGCCCAGTGCCTGATGGATTTGAGCAGGTGCGACAGTCACAGGCCTTTTTCCATCAGGGTGCTAAAATGTTACGGCGACAATTTGGACTGACCCATAAGGATGCTACAGGTATTGTTCAGTCATGTCCTGATTGTCAGAAGATAGGCTTTGGGATAGGGATCGGTGTCAACCCACGCCCCTTACAGGAAAGGCTGAGGAAGTTGGTCTCTTTAGCTTAGACAAAAGGAAACTGAGGGGTGACCTCATTAATGATTACAAATATGTGAAGGGTGAGTGTCAGGAGGATGGAGCCAGCCTCTGCTCAGTGGCATTTGATGATAGGACAAGGGCCAGTGTGTGTCAGCTAGAACATAGGACGTTCCACATAAATATGAGAAGGAACTTCTTCACAGTGAGGGTGACGGAGCACTGGGACAGGCTGCCCAGGGGGTTTGTGGAGTCTCCCTCACTGGAGATATTCAAGACCCGACTGGATAAGTTCCTGTGCAACCTGATCTAGGGAATCATAGAATCATTAGGGATTGGAGGGGACCGCAAAAGATCATCCAGTCCAATCCCCCTGACACAGCACGATCACTTCACTGAAGAAGTTATGGAATCAGAATCACTCAGGGTTGGAAGGGACCACAGGATCATCCAGTTCCAACCCCCCACCAGACTGGGACACCCCGCCCTAGACCAGGCTGGCCAGAGNTCACCACTCTCACGGTGAAGAACTTCCTCCTCACAACCACTCTAAATTTACCCATCTCCAGCTTTGCTCCATTCCCCCTAGTCCTGACATCCTAAATAGTCCCTCCCCAGACTTTTTGTAGACGCCCTGCAGATACTGGAAGGCCACAATAAGGTTACCTGGGAGCCTGCTCTTCTCCAGACTCAATAGCCCCAATTCCCTCAGTCTATCCTCACAGGAGAGGTGCTCCAGCCCTCTGATCATCCTCGTGGCCCTCCTCTGCATGAGTCTGTGACCTGTTCGTAGAAGGCCACCAGGTTTGTCAGGCAGGACTTGCCCTTGGTGAAGCCATGCCGATTGTACACAATCACCTCTTCACTATTCTCCTGTCTCAGTAGTGCCTCCAGGAGGATCTGCTCCATGATCTTACCAGGCACAGAGGTGAGACTGACCGGCCTGTAGTTCCCTGGCTCCTCCTTCCTACCCTTTTTGAAAACAGGAATTATGTTTCCCATTTTCCAGTCAGCGGGGACTTCACCAGACCGCCAGGACTTTTGGAATAGAATATAGAGGGGTCTAGCAACCTCCTCTGCCAGTTCTCTCAGGACCCTTGGGTGTATTCCATCGGGTCCCATGGACTTGGGCACTTTCAGGTTCTTCAGGTGATCATGAGCCTGGTCTTCACTTACAATGGGCAGTTCTTCCTTGCAGTCCCTGCTGTTATTTTCCATGACTCCAGGAGTGTGGATGGAGGCTTTTGCAGTGAATCCTGCTGTGGCAGTGGATTTGACTAGACAATCTTTCAAGGTCACTTCCAATGCCTAATTTTCTGTGATTCTGTGATTAATTAATTCTTCATGGCCTGGATTTCAGTTTATTTTTATGTGAACAGTCATTGCTCTGGAGATGGATGCGTTTTTAAAGTGGAGAACAGCATTTCCCGGGGTTTAGCAATGACCGAATTTCCTAAAAATGCAGTAAATAAAAAATTCCAGTAAATCTGAGCTCCAGCAGCTTTGGCTAACGGAGTGTTTCACGTTCGTGCTCTTCTGGTCCTTGGCTTTTCACTGAGATTGTAACACAATTGCAGGAAAACATCACTTACAGCAGTGGGTTGTCAGAGGACTGTTGTGCTGATAGTAAACCCTATCTTAAAAGAAGAACACCTGAATGTGAACTATCGAGCACTTGGTACATTCACTAAAGCGAGGTGCACACTGTGCAGCAAAGAAAAACCTTTATTCCCAGTTCTGGAAAAGAAACAGTTGGAATTTGGCTTCGTTCAGGAGTGTGTGTGTGCTGCAAGTGCTTCAGCCTCTCCCTGGCTTCCTTGCTTTACCGGAAGGCAAATTACCACGATCCTGGCAACTGAAACAGCAATAACTACACTGCAGGGAGGCTACGTGGAAGAACAAGGATAAAATAATTAATTTAATCAAAGTAACTGCAGTTCCCCTCCGGGGTGAGCACGCAGCCCTAAATACTGTTATGATGCTCAGTTTTCATATCTCTGCTGGTTTTCACGCTTGCACCCTGCACACTGGTGTGTCTTCAGAGGACCTCTTCCTTCAGGTGGAATTGACAAGGAGCCACTGTGGAGGAGCAGAAAAAGAGGCAGGGAAGACACTGGCTGGAAAGAGTGCTCATGGTAAACCTCCTCTTTTGAGACTACACATATAACCCCTTTTTCTGTGGAACTGTAGAGAATCCGTTTTTTCTGCAGCTCACTTGTGGTTTGTGTGCGTGGAAATTCAATATTTCTGCTGCAGAGAGCTTTCCCATGTAGTTTTACAAATGGCTTTGTTGGGTTCATGCCCTTTTTGTCACGTTATTCCCTTCTTAGAAAGGGAAGTAAGGCTAGCATGACTCCTTATAAGCTGCTCACAGCTCACAACCCACAATCTATAGAATTACCTCCCTTTGGGTCCTTCATGAATGTCTTTTGTATACAGCCTGGTTGTATAAACGCCGAGCGGTAGTCCACCATATCCCCTGGTCCCGTGTTCTGGTGCTGTACTCCTCTCCATATCACAAGTGCACGAGTTATTTCTAATTCTGACTTCACCAAAGACTCATTTTTGCGGATGGAGACAATCTTTTTCGAGGAAAAACCCCAGAACATTTGAGTACACACCTCAAATGAAATGTACAGGCAAACGACTCCCCATTGTGCTGTGTCTGGTAGCGTGGCTCAGAAAACTCCTGTGTCTCAGGAGAACCAATGCCCTGCTCCCTCCTGCAGGCATGTGCTTACTTCTGGTCTGGAGAGCATTCATTGCTCATTAAGTGCCTCCTCACTGCCCTGTTCTCCATGGTGTGTCAAGTCCCAGTGGCATGCATCCGATTCTTGGGCTAGAATCTGCGTTTTGCAGCAAAAATGCAAATGGCATGCAAGCCTTGGAAACATCTCCTTTCCTGCCTTTTTCACATGCACTTGAATCCATGTTTATTGGAATGTGTGGTCATTGAAAGACAATGGTTTATCCCCAAATCCTGCGATCCCAGAAACATGCATGGAAGTGCATGAAGAGATCAGGCTTTGGCTAGATTGACTAACTGTTCACAAGCAACCTGACAGCCTCCCCTTCCTCCTGCTGCTGAAATCAGGGAAGCACATTACTTATTATAATTAGTCCTTTCGTTTTCACAAAAATGAGTCAAATAAATTCATCCTGTCCTGTTCAAACATCGCAGTCTCCTTTTGGCCTGGAGGAGCCTGAGTTGTTCTTTGCTGTTAAATGAGGTATTGATTTCCTATTCCAGCTAGCTGACATGGTGTCATATGAAAGACTTTAATCAATAGATCATATGTCAGTTGTAGTTATTTCACATATCGTATTATTATTAACATCATCATCATTTTTATTGGTTTACATTTCTGCCTGGTCTGCTCCAGAGTGTTAGTGTTTTTCTCCTCAGCCCTTCCTCTGGTTCCCTAACACACAGGAACTCACAACACAAACTGCCAGAGAATCAAATGGTGCTGCCTTATGCCCAAAGCAGCAGTAAAATGATGTGCTAAAGAGAAAACTGTCCTTCCCCAAAAACCTGCCACCGCCTCACCCTTTCTCTACCACCCTGGGAGACCTGTTCCTTCTTGACTTGTGCCAGAGAAGAGATTAGCTTCTTTCCTTCCAACCACAGAACTTCCGGCAGGACAAGAGCATCACCCTCAACCTCTCTGGGAAACAAATTGGATTTCCTACTGCCATCAGTGGCTGGTGCCTACTTTCCCCTTGGTCATCTTTGCTGTCCAGGAATCAGCTGAAGCCCCAGACCTTAGCTGACCACAGCATCGTTCTACCAGTGTAACCACAAAAACTTGCTCTGGTTGTCTGTGTGAGTCATGTAGTGCATTCATAGAATCATAGAATCATAGAATCATTAGGGATTGGAAGGGACCTCAAAGATCATCTAGTCCAATCCCCCTGCAACAGCAGGATCACCTAGACCGAGTCACACAGGAACACATCCAGGCGGGTCTTGAAAATGTCCAGTGAAGGAGACTCCACAACCTTCCTGGGCAGCCTGTTCCAATGGTCCATCACCCTCACTGTGAACAAGTTCCCTCCCATATTGATGTGGAACCTCCTATGATCCAGCTAACAACCACTGTCCCTCATCCTATCACTAGATGACACTGAGAAGAGCCCAGCTCCATCCTCCTGACACCCACCCCTCACATATTTGTAGACATTAATGAGGTCACCCCTCAGTCTCCTCCAAGCTAAAGAGACACAGCTCCCTCAGCCTCTCCTCATAAGGGAGGTGCTCCACCTCCTTCATCATCTTCATTGCCCGACGCTGAACCCTCTCCAGAAGCTCCTCATCACTCTTGAACTGAGGAGCTCAGAACTGGACACAATA